>PVHP010025785.1:0-25196 GCA_004024765.1 Zapus hudsonius | reverse complement strand
TTTGCTGAAGTTTTCAATCTTATAAATTACATTATATAAGCAATGTACAATTATATATATAATTGTACATTGTATATATTTGTATATTGTATATATGTATATATATTGGATATAATTGTATATAGATCCTTTGTAAAGGCACCTACGTGCCACTCTTTAGTGAGGTGCCCATACCCATACTTTGATTTAGTCTGTTTCTTTAAGCATCTAACTGCCCACAGTGTACTCCTATCTCTACTTACTAAACTTGCTAAATTTGCTTCATTCTAACTGGTCCTAAACTTGTTCATTGTGTCAAGGATCAAGTTGTACCTGAGTCGGTAGAGGGTTGTGCATGTGTGTGTCTGGGGGTCCTCAGGCTGCTGACGGCAGTGCTGGGCTGTCCCTACTGCTGAAATTCTGAGGAAACTCAACCTTGCAGTGCTAAATCTCTCCCTGGCTCCTCAGTCACCTAATCCTTTGTGTCCCATCTCCCCCTTGGCTCCCTAAGCATAGGGTCTTGGGTCTCTGTTATGACTCACTTACTGTCCTGGCTGTGGCAGTGAGGTAGGCTGTGGAGTCAACTGCCTTTGAGTCTCTGGAGGAGCCAGGTTTATTTTTCTTTGGTCTTAGACCCATCCCTTTTCTATCTTCACCCCCAAGTCTCCCCCATCACCACTCCTTGGGTAATCCTCAGGAATCCTAATGCTTCTCTTGCCCAAAAGTGTTGTTGTTTTTTTTTAAACAGGCTCATTTATCCTTCATTTTTCTCTCAATTCCCAAGCCCTGCCTCTACCCACAAGCCCTTCCTGACACACCTTCCCACCTGAGAGCTGCTGGTGTTTGGGAAAGGAGACAGGGAACCAGCTTCCTAACAGACTCCAAGATATCTACCAACAAGGGGAAAGGTAAAAATCTGTGCAGAAGACCCAGAGAAGGAACTTGGGCCAGGAGGCAGAAAGAGCAGCTCACACAGAATGGGAGAGAGTAGCAGAATCCTGAATGAAAAGAAAAGCTCAGAATGAGCAAGCCCCAGGGCAGGCTGGGAGCTGAGGTTTGTGGGTTCATCCCTTTGAAAGGACAGGCTCATGTGGCCATGCACCCACAGAGGATGGCACACTTGTAATGTCAGTTGAGAATGGATGGGAGGAATCAGGGGAAAGTGTCCAGGAATTCAAACTGAATGTTAGTAAGAGGATTGTGTGTGTGTCTGTGTCTGTGTCTGTGTGGTGTTAAAGCCTATGCATATTTTCGATGATCTTGTGTGAAAGCATAAAAGGACCTCAGAGATAATCTGTTTTGTTCTCTTTATAATAGTAGCTGTTCCCCATGCTCAGCTATTAAGCACTTCAGATGCAGCACCTGAAGATACACCACAAGTGTTCAATACACATCTGATTTGTATGACTAAGTGTGAGAACAACACTGCAAAATATCACCTCAAGAATTCTTCAGCTTGATGACACGTTGCACTCTGTGGATATATTATATTCATAATATATATATATATATATGTACATATATATGCACTCTGGGGATATAGTCATATTCTTAATATTTTTGTCACCTCTTAAAAATTTCTTTAAGGCCACTACCAGAAACTTTAATATTTCCTATCTGGTCTGGCTTGTATATCTCATGGACATTGTTGTTCTAGACTCAGGGCTGGCAAGATTTCCTGCACAGGAGCAGGCTGCAAATATTTTAGACTTGACAGGTGGTATGATACATTCACTACACAATTCTCTCATTGTATTGCTTGTGGTCTGAACCAAGTTAATCAAGAGGTCACATTTGGAATGTGGGCTATATTTGGCTATACCTTGGTATGGACCAATTCATTAATAATAGAATTGGGATTATTAATGCTTGGGAAGAGAATGGGTTTCCCAAGGACATGGTATGCTAATACCAGACTCCACTAGCTTTTTTGCCTGGTCTATTTATGTTCCTTTTCAACGTTCCTTTTCAATGTAGTAGTTTTGCTTTTTGGATGAAACATTGCCTAGGTGTATTTTATATCCAGTTAACAAGTTCATCACGTCATCCCTGGGCACTCATTCATGTTATTCCTCAAATCTAAATCTACCAGTAAAGAGATTCAGATACTTCTGTGGATGGCTTTGGTTTCCTCTGGTCATTGACTTGGCCACTAATGGTGAGAAAATTCCTGGTGCTTTTGGGCCAGCTGAACTTGGATATGTCTATTGAAAATGGAGAGAAGGGTTACAATTTAACCTTGTTCTTTTGGTGAGAATTTTTTAGTATCTTCGTCTGTGGGGTCTACCTTCCAACCATAAGTCCCTTTGCTTACTACGTGGGTCACCATGTCACCTCACCTGGTCTAGCTTTGGTGATTACTTCTGGATGTTGGGAGGGAATTAGACTAGGGAAGGTAGCAGTCCACCTGGTGTCCAGGTGCCTTCTGAGTAGATGTTTCAGCATGTCATGGCCCCTAAAATCCCTTCTTTCTGCTGCACGTCACCTATGCCTTATAATTTGGCCCCTGGTCATACTTGGCTTTTCACTCTGCCTCAATTGCTACAAAACCCTGACCTTGAGCTGTTTACTATCTTAGTATGCAATATTCTATTTGTTTAACAACATAACTTGGACTGATTTTTAAATATCTTATAAAAATTTTAAATGTGAAAAATGTTTATAGATGCCTATGATAAATACCCATGTATAGTCCTGGCTATTTTTCCATTACTTCTCTCACCTTCTGCACCAATAACCTCTACATTGCATGGAATATTTATCATTTATATATATTCTATTTTTAATATATATGTATTTGTCTATAAATATTCCATGTAGTGAGCCAATGGACAGTAGATAAAACACTTAAGATTCATGCACCACTTTGTGCATCTGGCTTTATGTGGGTGCTGGGGAATTGAACCCACGTCCTTGGGTTTTGTATGCAAGCACCTTAAATGCTGAGCCATCTCTCCAGCCTCCTAGCAACCTCATTTTCAATGTATTTTCTGTATTTTATGATATGAAAATCTTTTGCTTTATAATAAGTGGCTGAAATGCTCTCTGATGTTCATGTTCCCATGTGGGTTAAGTGCACACTCCTGCCTAACCCCCTCCTCACCACTGTCTTCAGATATTGTCACATTGTCTGATGGAAATGAAATGGTAGCTATTACAGGTAGATCTTTACCATCTAATTGGTCAGATTTGAAATCACGTAGGAGACAAATCCCTAGGCATGTCTGTGAGGGAGTCTCTAGATTAGGTTAAATAAGATAAGCAAACCCACCTTAACTGTGGCTGCTGTCATTCCATAGGCTGCAGTGATCTCAGACTGAATGAAAAGAAGAGAGCAAGCTGAGCACACCATTCATTGCTCTCTGCTTCCTGATTGCAGACACCATGTGACTAGCTCTGTTTCATACCCCTGCCACCATGCGGTCCCAGCCATGTTGAACTATCATCTTGAAATAAGCCTTTCTCCTTACATTCTTATCAGATATTTGGTCACAGAAACAGAGAAAGTAAAACAGTAGAATTTAGATCATACATTTTTCTGATTATTTTTGTGATCATCATCTTCTCACTGGATTGCCTGTTCATATTCTTTGCCCATTCATTTTTCTACAGGGTTCAGGTACCTCTTTTGATAAGAAGACTTCAATCCCAAAAGTTGAGCAGGGTTGATGGCTCACTCAGTCAACTGCTTGCTACACAGGCATGAGGGCCTGAGGTTTGGCCCCTAGCAAACACATAACTGCAAGGTGGGCAGGATAGTCTACCTGTAATCCCAGCATTCGGGAAACAGAGACACAGGGGAATTGTGAGTTCTGGGTTCAAGTGAAAGACCCTGTCACAGTCAATAAATAAAGTAGAGAGTGAAAGAGGAAGACACTTGACATGAAACTCTGGTACACACACACACCACACACACACATACACACATACACACATACACACATACATACACACATACATACACACACATACACATACATACACACATACATACACACACATACACATACATACACACACATACACACATACATACACACACACCACGCACACATACACACACATACAAACACATACATTTGCATACACACATACACACCTCACACACACATATGCAAAAAGGCTACAGTTACTTGATTTTTATGGATTTAAAATATGTATTTTCTTCAAATGTTGGCTGATTCTCATTTGTACAGAATCTTTTGGCAAATAAAAGTGTTCGCTTTAACCCAGTCCACCTGTGATATGGAAACCGTGCAGAAAGGACAGAAGCAGTGGGCTCAGGGACTCATATTTTGGTGGCTTACTCAGCCTTCAGCCCAGAGAACCCTGATACAGATAAAACAGCTCCCTCAACCAGAGGCAAGGAAGGCAGCCCCTGTTCTCTGCCTCGTGATTTTTTTTTCCAGGCACTTAATGTACTACTTTGAGTCCCATGGTAATGTTTGCAAAAAGCCTCAGTCGCAGGATAACTTAATTAAACATTACTTACAAGAGTTTAATATTCATTATTTGGCTTCAATTACTGTCTTTGTCCCCTCCCTTCTTTCTCCCCCACTGGAGAGCTCTCTCCCCTCTCTTATTCTGAGGGTCTAATTAGCCTAATGGCTGCTGCTTGCAGTGACCTTATGTCTGTTGAAAAACAAAATCATAAAGACTCTCTTTGGTTTGCCTTCCCTGATGGTCTTTGCATGTGGCAGCCCAGCTCCTAAATTCCTCATTTTCTCTCCTTTTGCAAATGCCTGACCCCACGTATGCTCATAGTGGAATTAATGATGTGTATTTGAAAATGACTTGGCAGCCAAATCTCAACAAACACCAGCGGGCTGGGGCAATGGAGAGAAGGAGGCATTGGAGAAAAAAACACCTGAGCCTTCCTGCAACAACTGGCAGCCAAGAAGGGCATGAAGCTGTCAGGAAAAGCTTTCAGTGAGAGGACTGTCTGTACAAAACAAATCATGTGCTTTCTTTTTTCCTCTCTCAAGGCATAATAGGATCTTAGGCTTTCCTCTAAGTAGATCTCTCTGGAGGCTTTTTTGAGTCTTCTTCTCTGTCTACCTCGAGTTCCTATCTGAAGCCTCTGGTTTCTACCATGACCTCTTAGGAAGTCAGGAAGCTGTGCTTTGCTGTGTGTCTATTCTCTTTTGGGTGTTATGTGAGGGATGCAAAAGTGGGGAAGCCAGGTCTTCAAGGAGCCAGAGAAACTCTGTCATCTGTCAGGTCGGAAAGCAGAAAGAGAATTTTTGTTGGGGCACCTCAGGAACCCTGGGTTGTCATTCACTGACCCTGAAGGAGGCTGGGTATGGGAAAGAGGAAGCAAAGAAGATTGGTACCAGGAGGCAGTGTCTGAGGTGTGCTTGGGAGAAAGAGGCCAAGTTAAGCAAAGTTATCATGCAATTCTAGGCAGGGACAGCAAAGAGGTGCTAAGTGTTGGCTCTGTTTGGGAGCAGAGAGGAAGCAGGAAGCCACTGTGCCTGGGAAGGAGCAAGAAGTTGAGATTAGCAGGCAGTTTGGATGCAGGTTGGGGAGGTTTTAAGGCTCCTGCCAGGGAGCTTCATCTTAATACTGGGGATGTTTATGCTTAACTATGCTTAAGGTTTACATATTGGAGTGATGCTGCTCAATGCACGTTCTGTCACAACAGCCTGTGTAGTGTAAGGAGAGTTCAGGTAGAGAAGGAAAGAGACAAAGTTCAGCAAAGAGCAGTGCCCAAAACCCTTTGGGGAAGCACCGATTTATGTGCATGGAGATGGGGAGTTGCTCGGGAAGTTAGTCCTGTAGCAGGTGGGATGAATGATGTGGGAGAGGTATCCAAGCTGATCATGACTAGGGAAGGAGGGAATAACTAAGACCGGCTGCAGGCAGGAGCTGATGCGGTACCAATGCTGAGGAGCAAACCAAAGTGGTCTCGGTCACTGAGTCTAAGGAGACAGAACCAAGTCAAGTGTTGGGGTTTTTACACTCCATACTGCCTTATTGTCACAGTGGTAATCAGAGCAGTACATATAAATTGTTAATCTTATATGTGGTATTTTCCAAACGTTCTTTGCGGTTTTGTTTTCTGTAAGCTTTCATGTCAGCTGCCTGGCTCAGTCGGGCGGCACTTTTCTATCTCTGCACATTGTACTGGCAAAAACGTCTCTCTACCTTTTCTCTACATAGACTAAGTCCAGTGCTTAAACTAATTTAAGGTTTAAATTAACTCTTTTAGATTATTATTAAAATTAGATTTTAAAAACAATCCCCAGATGTGCTCTCTTTAAGTTCCTTAATTAGTTACCCACTATTTGAACATTTTACCTATAACCTTGACAATAGAAAAATGTATTTTTCTTAATAAAAGTCAAGTGCCACTCTTGGCTGTTTGGATCTCCAGTAAGAGGTCATCCTGTTAGATCACTCAGTTACAAACTCTGCTTTTCTGAGATCATGTTTCTTCACACGCAAGCTTGGTTCAGGCTTCTATCAGTATGCGAGGGGTCGGACCTGGAAGGTGTAGCCAGACATAGGAAAATTCAAATAGCCAAATTCAAAGTGCAAAGTTTGACTTGAGAATGATTAAAGAGCCTAACACTTGGTCTTTGTTCCATTTGCCTCAAGTCTTTGCTTTTCAGCAAAGGGAATTTCCAATCTACACTGCTCAGTGTACCCAAAGGTCAAGATCACACTGATACACACAACCTCAGTAACAACACACTTGGGCCAGGAGAACCGGGCTGAATACTAGGCTATCCATGGTCCCCTGCCACAAGGACTGATCCAGACAACCCATGGAGGAGGAGGATATCCAGCTGATTGGGAGGGGAGGGCATTGGGGAATTGGGGATAACAACTCATTGTTGGCCCACTAAATAATGTAACTCATTATGGACAATAAAAAAATTTTAAAAAAAGAACTAAAGAGTCCTAGAGTCATGCATAGGCAGAGGAAGATTCCCCATCCTCCAAATTTCTTTACAACCCCCACCCTTCCATGTCACATTGGTTGGGATCCTGCAATTGGTCAATCTTTGGGGTTACTAATTTGTGTTGGAAACATTTGGATAGATCTGAGATTAGAAAGAGTAACATCTGACTGCAAGGGGCCATGGATGTGGAGAGGGGAAATGACTATTCCAAGGACACATTACAGAATTGGAACCCACATATGTCTTTTAACATATATTCCTAGGACTGTGCATAACAGAATCCGAAAGAACTTTCTTGGTTCCTCTTATGTCCTAGACTTCTGACCATTGTTGCTTTTTTGCTGTTTCAATATAGATACAGGTCTAAGGCATACATGCAGGAGGCATATCTTACCTATGTCTAGATCAGAGGCTTGAGGCTTGTGGTTATAGGCAAGGGTTCTGAGCCAGACTGCATAGGTGCAGTTACCTAAAAGCCATGTGCCTTTAGGGAAGATACTTATTCTTTCTGCATTTAAGCTTCCTTGGGAAGGGTGACCCTATATCCTCAACAGGGTCCATCAAAACCAATTACTCTAGTATTCATGGTGTTCTCTTTACCTCTCAAACCATTTTTGATTTGGATGATAAATCTTATGAATACCCTAAATGTGGGGTTTTAATAGCACCTACCTTATAAGGCTGCAAAAATTAAATACATGAGAGCTTTTAGTGTCTGATAATATATAGGCATCTGTTACTAATTATGTCTTGGATATCACAGTAATTTTTATAGGGCTGACAGTGAATTATTATAAATGGAGAATTTCAAAATAATGAATATTTATTCTTTTGCTCTTCTAGATGGTGCAAGATTGACATCAAGGTGTTAGCTGGATTGTAGTCCCTCCAAAGCTTTATAGAAGAGCCCATTCCTTTTCCCAGTTACTGGTAGTGTCTGGTGACAATAGGCATTCCTTGGCTTGGGGCAACATCACTTCCCATCTCTGTCTCTATAATCATTCTACAATTTTCCCCTTGTGTGTCTCTGTCCAAATTTGCCACTTTTTATAAAAAAATACCAAAAAAGTATCCAATTTGGTTAGGGTTGTATGACTTCATTTTAACTTGATTACCTCTTCAAAGACCCTGTTTCCAAATGCAGCACTCAGAGGTTCTGAGCATATATTAATTTGAGGGAGGCATTCTTCAGCTGACAGACCTCAGCTCTTAGTTCCACTTTAATCTATTTGACTTTCACACCTAGTATGAGCCTTCATTTAGCACAGTAGGAAGTTGATTGTCCATTGATAGATATGAAGTTGTAGAAGATAACCTGCGTTGGCTTATTGTGGAGGCGCTGCTGGGACAGTGGAATTAGGGAAATAGGGAAGGGAGGGAAAGGGCTTCTTTGGTGGTCTCTCCCTTGACTCAGTGGAGAATTGGAGCTTCTAGGAGTTGTCAATCTCATTGCTTGCTCACCTTTTGGTTTGGCTAGTGTTTTTTTTTTTTTTTGAAGTAAAAAGAGCAGAAATTTTCAAATCATTCTTAAAAAAAATTCAGCCATGCATATCAACAACCACACTCACAAAACTCAACAGAAAGACCCCTTGGCACATCAAGGAAACGTTGGTATGGAAGTTGAAATAGCTTTTCCATAATGTAGTGAAATCTATTAAATTCAATAGACATCAAAGGAACTTTGGGAGCAATCGCTGAATTTCCGAAGTAAACAGGGCTTTCCAAAGAACAAAAAACAGTGCTGGGATTGTGGGGGTGGGTGTACATCTTGAGGGGGCAAAACCTAGATTCCCCAGGTTCTCCATCAAAGAGTGAATTCTTTAAGGGTGTTAATAGAAGGAATCTTGCAAAGAGTTTTTGATCCCAACTGCCCCAGGTATGGGTGAAAACTGCAAATGACAAGTCCATCTCCAAATAAGGGAGGCCAATGATTCTGTTCCCAGTTTATTGTGCAGGGTGTTCAAAATGAAGAAACCATTGCAGACAAAAGGGATTTTGCAAAGTGAAAGGCAGCCTCCTTCTGTGGGCTGCAAGGTATCGGAGGGCTTTTGTGTTTGGAGCTGTTGAGCAGTGATTCTGACCCCCTCAATCGTGGCACCTTTAACATTTTAAAATTTCAAAGTGTGTGTGTGTGTGTGTGTGTGTGTGTGTGTGTGTGTGTGTGTGTGTGTGTGTGTGTGTTATAAGTACAACTGAGCTTTTGCCAGAAAAGAAGGAAGGGTAAGTTGGTGGGCAGGAAGACTGTGACCCACATTGTGTTCTATAGGACTCATGTCCCCTTTCAATGAAGGAGAGCTGGGTTTCTGGGAGATGTTCTTTGAGATGGACAAAGTTTAGAATCCTGGAGGCCGTGAGTCATGGTTCAAATATGTAAAATTAGATAGAGATCAAAAAGGTTAAGTGACTTGTCTGACATCACACAGATTCTTTAAATTGCATTTCCTCACCAACTGGTTAAATCTTTATTAATATAGTCATTTCTAATATCTGGTGCTCTCTTAGATGACAAAAAAGAAAATCTCTAGGATATACAGGATCCCTTGCCACAAGGACTAATACAGAGAGCCCATGGAGGAGGATATCCAACTGATCAGGGATGGGGAGGGGGGGAATTGGGGAATTCGGGATAACAATGCATTGTTTGCCCACTAAATAATGTAACTCATTATCGACAATAAATAAATATTTAATAAAAAAAGAAAATCTCAGGATGCTTATGTCCTTTGTTAAAAAATGGCATTGATTTTGCATATAACCTGCACATAACCTCCCATATACATCCTTGGATGGCTTATAATAACTAATAATGTGTAGATGGTGCATAACTAGTTGTTTAATTCTTTAGGAATAATGATGAGAAATAAGTCTATAAATATACAGATGCATTACTTGGAGTACTTTCAATCTGTGCTTTAATAAATCTGCACTTGTATAACAGGTAGATACAGAGGGCTGACCATATAGTTATGAATGCTCTCCCAACATTTCAGGTTTTGGTGTATGTGTGTATAATGCATGTGTTCATGTGGTGTATGCTCACAGGTATGTGTGTGTGTGTGTGTGGTGTATGCTCACATGTGTGTGTTTGTGTGTGTGGTGTATATTCACATGTGTGTGTGGTGTATGCTCACGTGTGTGTGTGTTGCGTATGTGTGTGTGTGTGTGTGTGTGTGTGTGTGTGTGTGTGGTATATGCTCGTGTGTGTGCAGGTGAGCAGGCCCCATGCACATGTGTGCAGAGGCCAGGTGAAGACCAAAGATGTTGCCTGCTCTCTTCTGTCACTATTCTCTCTGATTTCTCTGAGACAGAATCTCTCTCCCTGCATCAGAAGTTTCCATGGTTGGTTACATTAGCTGACCAGGAAATCCTAGCAATCATCACAAGCATGTGTATTCACGCCAGGCTTTTTATGTGAGTACTGGGGCCCAAACTCACCCTCATGCTTCACTGGCAAGCCCTCTTACCTGATGAGTCATCTCTCCAGCCCACTTTCCATCATTAATTTTTTTTTTAATTAAGACTGTAGAGTTTGAATGTGAGCAGTCATAGAGGCTCTTTTTAAGCAATAGTTTTTAAATCAGAAACATCCAGAAATTCACTAACAGTTGAACAGATAAACAAGTTGTGGCACACTCGTAGGATGGGGTCGACTTAGCAGTAAGAGCAGACAGTATGAGTCAGGTATCCCAACGTTGATCAACTTCAACATAACCAGAAGCTTTGGACAAACCTCATATAAACTGTGAATCTGTATATGTGGGAAATTCCAGAAAATAGAAAATGGTTTTTAGTGACAGAAAGTAGGTCAATGGTGAGGTGAGGAAGGAAGAAGATGAAAGGTCATGAGGAAACACTGGGGTTAATGGAGATGTTTATTATCTTGATTTTTGATGAGAGTTTTCTGAGTGTACACACATGTCAAAATTTGCCAGATTCTTCACGTTAAGCGTTGTAGTTTGGCATAAAAAAAAATCTAGGCTTGAGTTCTTTGTTCACTATGACCAGCTGTGTATGCCTGAAAATACAAACAAAACCCATATTAGCTTATCTGCATCTTAGCTTCCTTTGTTTGGACAAATAGGATAAGAACCAAAACCAAAAATCTTCCTAGCACTCACATGAGGTTTGACTTAAGCAAATGGAAGTACCTGGCACAAAATAGAGCCCCATAAATGTGTACTCATTTAATGGAGTGCTTTCAAGCTGGGCTTTAATGAGTCCACACATGCAACACTGGTAGATACAGAGCACTGACTATATAGTTATTTTGTCTTATATATTTATATTATTCTTTTTTATTATGTTTATATTTATTCTTTTCCAAGGAACCCCCCCAAGAGAGAAGAGGTTGGATTTGGGAAGGGAGAGAAGTTGGGGGCTCTGGACAGGTATCTGTGTGTGTGTGTGTGTGAGAGAGAGAGAGAGAGAGAGAGAGAGAGAGAGACAGAGACAGAGACAGAGACAGAGACAGAGACAGAGAGACAGACAGAGAGAGAAAGAGAGACAGAGAGACAGAGAAAGACAGAGAGAGAATGCTGTGCACAGTGTACACACTAACCCAGTGAAGTTACTTAACTAGTGATAGCATGAAGGCCCCAGAAGAGGCTGGGAAAGGGAATTCGCTTTACCATTCACAGTTACCTACTTCATCTATCCCCCACCAGAATGCACTAAGGAACACCCCCAGCTCTCATAAGGGATGGTGGTGATTAAGGTTTATCTCTGCTCCACATCAGGGCCTCAGGCTGGCAGCTCCCTTCCTTCCCTGGTCTCCTTTATCATATTGTTAACTGGTTAGCGGGCTCAGATCTTGCAGCCAAAACTGAAGGGAGGCAGCCAAGCTGTTTGCTTTCTGTATTTTTTTTTTTGCTTCTCTACCTCTTCCTCCCCTTTTGTAAGCCCTAGGCCTCTGCTCCATTGTCCCATGAGCTCCAAAAGTGCACATGTGCGCAGGCGTGTGCCACACCAGCACGCACACACAGGCTGGCACACAAGAGCTTCTTGCAGCAGGGGCCAGGGTGATGAATTGCAGCCTTTGAAAGTCTCTTATCACCATGGTGCACATGTGCTCCAATGTGGGTGCCTTTGCGAGGGTAGGAAGGAGGCATTGGGGAGCCCAGAGGCGAAAATAGAGCTTCGAGCTCCCCTGGTCCTTGCCCTCTTTGTGGAGATGAAATTTCAGATGCTGCTGGGTGTCGTGTCAGCAAGTCTTTTACAAAATAAATGAAAGTAATATTTTTTTTTAAAAAAAGCTGATTTGTTCAGTATTTAGCCCACAGAGAGGATGTATACAAACCCAGATGCCTGCTTCAGCTTGTAGGTGTTACTCTCCCAGAAGGACAAATGAAACAATTGTCAAGAAGAAAGGCACTAATTGAGTGCCTACTGTGTGCTAAGTACCTTCAGGCAAATGAGCTTGTATGAATCTTGGTGTCTGTTATAGATGGTGGGCATCTAAGGAATGCAGCCCCTGGTCGAAGTGAGTCAAGGTTTGGGGTGTTGCCTAGTCCCTCCTAGACACCCCAGAGTCCTGGTGTGAATGAAGTCTCCCCCAGTAAGCCTGAGGCTTCCAGGGCAGAAGGCAACATCTTCAGGAATTGAGAGAGCTTCAGGCTTTCTCAGTACATCACCGCACTTCTTTTATGTTCCTGCTCTTTCTTTTAAACTTATTTACTGGCTTCATTAAAGACACACTCTGCTTACTATTAGGCTGCTGGCTACACTAACAAAATTAAAAGAAAAAAAAGCTGCAGATAATGAAATAAGTTCTTCTGCCCTGGAAACGGCTCTGTAAACAGGATGCACCACTTCTCCAAAGACAAGGGCCTTACCACCCACATTTCCCACTGTCTCCTTCTTCTGGGATGGTGCTTGTGGAATGTTGTAGAACTTTCCATCCTTAATTCACACATTGCCAATTTGAATTCCCAAATAACTCCAGGGGTGACACCATCTGGAGATGACAAGGCAATGTTTGGTCCTCATTCATTGGAATAAGTCCATCTTTGGCTCTTTTTTGTTTTGTTTTGTTTTCAATGGAGGGTCTAGCTCTAGCCCAGGCTAACCTGGAATTTACTCTGTAGTCTCAGGCTGGCCTCAAACTCTCAGTAATCCTTCTACCTCTGCCTCCCAAGTGCTGGGATTAAAGTTGTGGGCCACCCCACTAGACCCCATATTTGGTTCTTTAAGGAATAAAGTTATCAGATTGGAGTAAATGCAATAGTATTGATAATATAGAAAGAGTCCTTTCTAAACACACAGAGCTTTGGGATTTGCCACAGGAATCTCACAATCACTGCATCTAAATTGAGCTGTCTTCTCTGTCGCTCCCTCTCCTTGGTGTTCCTTTACCCAGGGATTGTCACCATCACCCATCTGGATGTTCAAGAAAGACACCTTGGAGCCAACCTGGCTTCTATACCGACCTCCCAATCTAGGAAATCTCCACATGAAGTCAGTATTTTTTCAACATATCAATTTGAAAAAAAAATATTTATTTATTTATTTACAAGGAGAGAGAGAAAGAGGGAGGGAGAGAGAGGAGAATTGGCACACCAGGGCCTCTACCTCTCACCACTGCAAATGAACTCCAGATGCATGCATCTGGCTTTACTTGGATACTGGGGATTCGAACCTGAGTTGTTAGTCTTTGCTGGCAAGTATCTTAACTGCTGAGCCACCTCCCCAGCCCGCAACACATTAATTTTAAACGATTCATACTGCCAATTCTTTAGTTCATACCAACGTGGTGGGTCTTGGTGGGAGGCAGGTCTGCAGATACTGGAAACTTTAGACTTGTGCTTCTGGTATGCTGGCACCTGTGTTTGGGTCGATGACCTCTGGGTGACTGGAGATTCCCACTTGGGACTTGGAATTTGGAGTAGGGGTTTGCAAAGAAATGTTGAGATTTTTGAATTGACTTCAGTAGTCACGGTGGTTACAGCCAAAATATTCTTGCAGTGGGCAGGAGATGCCACAGGACATGTTGTGGTCCAGCCTGAGTCTGCAGTGAGGTCTGCTTCCTTGCCTTCTTGGTTACTACACATTTCCTGTGCCCATTCTGTGAGCTATTCAGTAACATCGTGATAATTGTTTTAAGTGAACTTTCTTGTTTTTCTCTCTCTTTTTCTCTCTTTGAACTTAGGGTCACACTCTGTAGCCCAAACCGGTCGAGAGCTCACTGTGTAGCTCAGGTTGGCCTCAAATTCATGATAATCCCCCCTCTTCAGCCTCCCAAATGCTGGGATTACAGGCATGAACTTGCAATCAACTTGCAATCCTACCCTGAGTAGGACATACTCTTGTATGAAAAGTCCTACTGTGTGTAAGACATTGCTCTCCTGGCAAAAATGAATGACCTGGGGAACCCTTCATGTACACGGATGGCTCTCATTCTTGCCAGGAACATAGCAGGTAATACTGATTGAGTTTCCCATTATGTTGGCATCCCAACCTTGTCTGAATCAAAAGTTGCACTAAACACAAGCGATTTGATGCATTTAAAGAAGAAAGGAAACCTAGCTGCAGACAAGGTTTAAGAAGACTGATTCACTCAATACAAATCAGGTATATATTTTGAGGAAAAGGTGGCAAATATTCCCAAAGTTCCTGTTGATAGTCTGTTCTTGATGGACAAACAACCATTTTTCTGGTTTGAGTATTTCCAGCTCTCAGGTGTGAAAAGTTGGGCTTTAGGAGGCTCTTGTTGAGAAGCAATGTAGAGCAGAACCCATGGCTTCCTTTATTTTGGGACCTAGAGTGACAGAGAAGCCCTGCCTGAGTTTTGTTTCACTATTTCTGCCATGCATGAAGTCACTCACTCACTGTAAACACCAAATTAGCGGATACTGAGACATTGCCCCACGGGTTAGTACAAGGTTAGGTTTCCACCAGCTTCTGTTCATAGTATTTTCATCAACCAGTCAGTATGTAACATTTTCTATGTGTACTGCTGTTGGCTTGATACCTATCGTTTATTATTATTATTTACTTATTGTATTTTTCATTTTTATTTAATTTCATTATTATTGCCATTTTTTATTATCTTATTTGTGCTGTATCTGTGTATGTTGTAGTTACCTTCTCGTTGCTGGGACAAAACAAGCAAACAAAAGCAGTTGGTGAGAAGAAAGGGTTTATTTTGGCTTACAGTCTCAAGGGGAAGCTTCATGATGGCGGGGCAAAGATGGTAGAGGCTGGACATCATCTCTTTCCCACAGCAGGTGGACAAGAGCAGCAGGAGACTGAGCCAAGCTTTAGTAACGGGGAGCTGTCTCTGACACCCCAAAGCTCACCTTCAACAATGCAACTCCTTGGGCGAGGCTGCACCTCCCAAATTGCCATCAGCTGGGGAACAAGCTTTCAGAGTTCATGAGTTTATGAGGGACATCTGATTCCAACCCCCACAGTGTGGAATGTGGGGTGTGTGTGTGTGTGTGTGTGTGTGTGTGTGTGTGTGTGTGTCCTCGAGGCACCTCACGCACACCCAGCAGGTGCTCGCCTGTGGTGGCCAGAGCAGAAGGTCCCCTGCCCTGCTCACTCACCCTTCTGCTTGTTCTTATTTTGAGCCAGAGTCTGTGACTGATGGCAGAGTTTATAGTGAGCCTGCTTCATTTCCTGGTCTCTTTGATTCCCCCATGGGACTTGGGGTTACAAATGCACATGGCCACATACAGCTGTTTATGTGAGTTCTGGGGATTCCGAGCATCCTTGCACAGGGAGTACACATAACAACCGAGCCATCTCTCCAGCCCTGCTGACTTGTTAACAGTGAACTCATGGCCAGCAGCACTGTAGCCTGAATACAGGGCCTGAATACAGCTTTTCTCATACCTGTAGTTTCTTTACACGTCACTCCACACACCCCAGCCTTCTTGTTCTTATGAACACCAGACACCACTTTGGCACTACACTTGGGGACATTTTCACAGTAAAGTCACTAACCAAAGGTGCAAAAGTGAAAATCTGTGTTGGTAAACAGACTCTGAAATGTATATCTGTTTACCTGTGAGAGCTTCCATTAGGATGCAGAGTGTTTGAAACCTTGTTTGAGCCCAGCAGGGATAAGCATCCATCTACTCAAATCTTTTGAAGATGTATAAACATTGCTTTGAGTGTTCATTTGGGAGTCAAAAGTCCAGTTTTGGTGTGTGTGTGTGTGTATGTGTGTGTGTGTGTGTGTGTGTGATGTGAAGTGACAAGTCTATTGTGTATGCATATGTGTGTCCAGATGGGAGTGCAGAGATCTGAGGAGAATGTTGGGTGTCTTCTTTTCACTCATCCACCCATTTCCTGATCTTTCACTCAATCCAGAGATTTTGTTTGTTTTTGATCAGAGAGCTCCAGGGTCTCCACTCCCTGCTATACTGGGGTTATAGTCACGCCCAGTTATTTACATGGGTGCTGAGGGATTGAACTCACGAGGATCTTTTGCTTGTGTAGCAAGCTCTCCTAGTGGTGGCATCTTTCTGCCCCCTTCCTCACATCAAGTCAATTTGAGTGAGTGAGCACAGCATGGTACGTAATAAGGACCATCTGCATGCTTACATGTGAGTTTCTTTGGCTTCTCAGAGACCACAAGGGTCTCCCCCCACCCCCAGATGTGGACTGCAAAAGGTAGAAAGTGGTTCAACCTGCATGAGGTGCTCAGTCTACTCTGTAATGGCTGAAGGTCAAGGTCAGTACTGTCTCAATGCTTGCTTTCTTAGTCATGCCATGTGACAGTATGGCCAGACTTCTAGGCCAGTGATTTCCAACATGGGGCCCTGGGGCTCTCATCTCCAAAAACATATTTAGTTGTTCTATGTTACCTATACTCTTGGCCTAAGTGTGGAGTTGTTATTTGACGGTTTCTCTCTTGTTCTCTCCTGAGGACAGACTGGAGGTTCCCAAAGTCTATGGGATGCATGGTGATTCTGCTGCTCTGCTAAACGGAGTTTATCCCATTAGCATAAATGTATAATTTGAAGTCCTCAATAATTTGTCTTGAGAGCAGCATAATTGGTACTCCCTGCTCTGGGGACAGCCACTGTGCTTTCCCTTGAATGCATCTGCCCTTTGTCTTTGCATCAGCCTTGGCCCTATTAGATCTCCTGTCTGCTTGCTCTGACTTCCTACGATTCAGTGACCTATGCTCCCTGACCTTTGACCCCCTTGATTGTGTCTCCCATTGCCCTTTGGCCTCCACTGGTGGCTTATTGCTTTGGGTTCTCTCCCATTGCCTGGCTTACAAGACACAGGCAGCCAGCCATTCCCCATGACACCCTCTCCAACCCAATAGGTATGTCCTTGGGAGGCAGAGGAGGCATCTTGAAGTAGTCCAGGAATGAGGTGACCATGGGGAATGGTGCCTGTGTTGTCCACTTCTTCTCAAGCATCTGAATGACCAGGTGAGCCATCATCTGAGGCTGAGGGCGGCTTGTGCTGCTGAGCCCCAGACCTGAGAGCAATTCTCCACAGTGCCTTTTCCTTTCTCTGTTCCCTCTTCCCATTCCCTTCCCTGCCTCTCTTCTTCCTCACTCAGCTTTATCCAAAGAAGCAGGCCAGTGAATTTGTATCAATAAGAAGCAATCAGGAGCAGCCATAATCCTTGTAATCAATATATAATTGCATCAGGGTTCTTCATTCATTACCTCAGGCCTCCACGCACTGATTACCTCCAAGACCTCATAATCCAGGCATGCTTCCTGGCTCTGCCACTGGATGTGGTGGAGGAGCCTGTGGGACCCTTGCAGTCAGGTCTAGGGAGCCCACCTAGGCCCAGGCAGTAGCTGGGACCATTCGAGACTGGGAGTAGAAACTGTAGGGCTGGTAATTCCTTGAGCAGCCTCAGATCTGGCAGCACATACACAGGACCAGTGTCCAGAGAGGACCGTTTACAGGGACTCCTGTGGACAGAGGACCCACACCACATTGATTGACATTTAATTTGTGTTATTTTTTTTTGTTGTTCAGACAATGTCTTCTCCTACATGACCTCTCACCAGCCCTGGGGCTAATTAGGACCATCTCTGCCACTCAGAATAGGAGCCAGGATCCCAGAGGAGAAGCACTGCTCAGCATCCCTCAGTGAGGAAGCCAGGAAGCCTGGATCAAGACTGAACTTGAAGTTTGAACTCAAAGACAGATTTCAAGGTTTACTGCGCTTTTGGCTATGGTTCAGAAAACATTCATCCCCAAAAGATTCCTACTCTGGAAGCTTCATCATGAATATGAGAGTATTGAGAAAGGGTGGGACTTTGACAGGGTGGCACAGCAGGAAAAATGCTCTTAAGTCATTTGTAGTTTCTCAGCCCAAATTTACTTCATGGAGGTCTAATTTAAAACATATTTTTTAAAACTCCGCACAGCTTATTTGAAAATGGTAAAATATGATCCATAAAAATTCTACTATGACAATTATATAAATTAAAAATTATAACCTTAAAGAATGGGTGGGGCCTAATGGGAAGTGTTGAGCTCACAAGACACCACCCTTGGGAAGGGATTAGGCTGTCATGGAGAGACTGGGTTAGTTCCCTCCAGATTAGACCAGGCATTTTGGGAAGGAGATCTATCTCTTGGGACTATCTGAATTTCCTTGGGTACAAGTTGAAGTCAAGAGAGCTTCTAGCATTTGTCTGCTGCCACTCCCCTTCTATGGTGTATGTCTCCACTGTGAATTGATGCCCAATGCCAGACAGATGTGGCCACCCAACTGTAGACAGATCTGTGAGCCCAAAGCCTCCTTTCTTTCGAACTTTTGCAGAAAATAAACAAAGACACTGAAGAAAGCACAAAATCTCCACTGTCTCTGCATAGCACAGCCACACAGGTTCCATTTGGGTTTTTAGTAATCTCATGAGAAAGATCACATAGTGAAAAGATAAGAAGAAACTATCTCTGCCTGAGATTTAGAGAGGTCTTCCTGGGATTTTCTATGTTCACTGGGAAAGTCCCAGGACAAGTTGCCAATCTTGGGTTGGTACAGCTCTATTGATTTATTGCTATGGTTAACAGCAAGGATTATTATGATCAAACCTCTTCAGTAACTATACTTATATTTGTGCTTATGTCGGCCCTGTCTATGAATACCAACATAATAACAATAGAAACAATAGCTATGTATAATGAGTGCTTATGGTGCACCAAGGCGAGTTATATATTTGGAAACGATGAAGAGCACTTATAGAGCACTTACTGCATACCAGACACTGTTGTAAGCACTTTACAGGCTCTAACTTGTTAAATCATTATAGTTGTAACCTTCTCCTGTGTGGAGCAAAACACCCAAGTAGAAGCACTTATAGGAGGAAAAGATTTATTTCAGGATTGCTGTTTAGAGGGGAAGCTTCATCATTGTGGAGAAAAGAAGCTTGGTAACTAGCTCATATCATATATCAGCAAAATGAGAGAGAGAGAGAGGGAGAGACAGAGAGAGACGGAGGGAGGGAGGAAGGGAAGGAGAGAGAGAGAGAGAGACAGAGAGAGAGAGAGAAAGAAAAGAGAGAGACACCAGTGCACCTCTGGACACACAGTGGGCTAGACTAATCAATGTCAAGGCCTACCCTCAGCAACACACCTCCTCCAGCAAGGCTCTACCTTCCAAATCATCTGGGGATTAAGTAGGAAGCTTAATCACAAACACTGAAGGCTATGGGTAACACTTGATATTCAAATTTTAATCCTTTTGCAGAAGAGGGAATAGAAGTAGAGAGAAGCTGAGTATGAGCTCCATGATCATCCAGCTCTCAAGGGACTAATGCAGATTTGAACATAACCATGTGACTCTGTGGGTCCCATAGTATTTATTGTCTTTCTAATCTTGCTTGAATGCTCAGACAACAGTGGGTGTTCTTAGTGTCTTAGCCAAGACAAGACAAGAGTATGTTCTTATTAACTGAATGAATGAGTGAATGAGTGGGAAACCCAAAGACCTTCCCAAGATTACAAGATGAATAACACTTATTCTTCTCATGTACAGTGAGAGGCAAGAGAGCAATAAGAAGTAAGGAAAAGCAGCTGCGAAGGTCAGTAACAACCTTCATCTCTCTGTTGGATTAGACCTCTTGGGAGGGAAGGAGCCTGCTGTAAAAGACTACTTTCTCTCACAAAGGAGTCTGAGAAGTTCAAGGTCTGGTCATATGTGCAGTGATTACACCCAAAACTGTACTTGCCTAAGGGAATGTGGGCTGAGGAAAACTGCTGGGGTGATAGAGATGGTCTATATCCTGACTGGAGTATTACTCACATGGCTACATCCATATATGTGGGGAAACTCCATGAATTAACTCTTTAAGATCTATACACCTCATGTGTAAATTTTTGCTCCTAAAAAGAAAAAGCAGAAAAGAACAGATGGAAGAGAAGAGAAGGACTCACAGGCAAGTCTGGGACACCTCAAGTGCCAGTGCCTGCCAGCTTTGGAGATAAAAGGAGCCTCCATGCAATCGGTCAAGGGTGATGACCAGGGGACCGATCAGTGATGTTTACAGGTAAAGGAGACATCCAGGGAGAAAGTGAGCTGAGGTAGATTGACTGAGTGGTTGATTTGAGCCACCCAGAACTAGCCAGCAAGTGACGATGGATGGGCTTAGCCCAGGCTGGAAGCTGTCCGTGTGACAAAGGTTGACCACAGGGGCCAAATATAGTGAGTGTAAAGCTCCAGGTCATAGAAGTGATGTGAGCTGGGGTCATAACCAGGATGGGCAGAAGAGGGACCTAATTTTAAGGAAAATAGGGGTCCTGGCCAAGAAGTAAAGACAGATTCTGACTTGTAGGGAAAAGGTTGCAGGTCAAGAACTGCCTGTGGTACAGAAGGGAGGGAAGTGGTTTCTGGCAAAAGCTGGAATTGTGAGAATTATTATTGAGACAACAGGTAACAGCTGGGATATCAGCTGAGTGTCTGGGGAGAGTGGGCATAGAATGTGAGAGCATGGTGAATGAGGGGCACGGAGTATGAGGTAGTGGAGTGTGAGGTCGTGGAGTGTGAGGTCGTGGAGTATGAGTTGGCGTGGTACTATGTGGTTTTAATTCTTTCTGCTGTTTGAGGACCATACCTCTTCCTCATTTTCCTCATCTAGCAAGTGGTAGTGCAAGTAATCTCAAGTCATTGAACAATGGTGGATGGTCTGACAAGTGCACCCTAAGCTAATGGTGTCATTGTGTGTCTGTCACAGGTGCCTGAACCAGGCCAGCTGTTCCATTTTGTGCCCCCCTCCTTTTTAATGAAGTGACATGAAAACAGTTGTGTGAAGCAGTGTCTGGCTGTCACAGCATCTTGTGCTATGGCCAGCTTTAAAATCAATAAAAAGGCTGACAGTCAAATCATTATTGTAGTGCAGTAGTAAGCAGATATCATTAAGCAGTATCATGTACTGTGTGGGAATGCATGTGTTTCTTTCTTCATACAACTGGCAATGCAGTTGGTTACCTTCCACTCACATCACATGGACACATGAGTGATGCATTGTGGTAGGACATTATCATGTTCAAGATGATGGGAATATTTTTGGTTCCATTATAATTTCATGGGGCTACAGTGGTATGTGTCATTGTCATCAAACCCAACATCACACATGACTGTACATACCTCCTCAGCGTTTGTTGAGGATTACATTATTTTTTATGCACAGCAGTTACACCAGAGTCAAGTATTAGAGCTGTTGTTGTTAAAAGCATTACTAAATTAGGGTTTCTACAAATCACAGCAACTGAAGATATACTTGGCTGGCAGGGCTTGGGTTTCATTTGTGACTTATTAAGTAGATCCACAGGTGGGTGAAGGGACTACAAAACCAGTGGCTAGGTGATTCTCAGTGGAAGAATTAGAAAAAAAACCCACATCATTATCCTCTTTTGTTGGGCAATCTATGAAGGCTAGGAGAGGTTAATATTGGTGCATGTTTAGTTAGTGCAAAGCCTCAGACTGTCAGTTCTCCTGCTCTGTTGTGAGAGCTTCTGCCGTCATCCCAGAACCTGTCATCCTCTCAAACCTGTGTAGAGGTGACCTTGATCAGAACAAGGGCTGCCCATCTGATCTATAGTTTGTAGTGAGCAGGACATCCTACCTGGGACTTTGCTGGTGGTGAGACTACATCCTCATCACATTCGGGTTGGCATTTATGTCAGAGCCACCTGTCATCATGTCACCGGGCACCTTGATCACATAGTTAGCTGTCACATTCACATGCTCAGGGGCTGACAATCTGCCATTTTTATAGAATGTAGTATTCTTCACTGGGAGTCTATGATCCTGACCCCAGTCTTTGCTCTGCTCATGTCTCTGAACCTGGGGTATATCTACCTGTAACAAGTCCACCCTTCCCACCCCTTCCCACTAAGACTCTGGAGAGATGGATAAGATGCAAGGGGGAAACCTTTTACCCATAGCTGTGGTGGGACATACAAGGAGTCTTATATCAGGAAGTAGGAAAAGTGGAGTTGTGTGGACGATGGGGCTGTGGGACTGCATCAATTGGGGACTGAGAGGTAGCAAGAGGTGTGGCAAGAAGTGGTCAGGGAGTGGTGGGGGCAGCGGGCACAGGCTGGACTAGCTTCTGCATGCTCTGGTAGGGTGGGACTCAGGAGAGGGTTTCTCTGATTGCTATTTTTATGTTTGCAATGTGGGTAATTCCTTCTCACAAAAAGAGAAAAACAAAACAAAAGACAAAAACAACAACAAGAAGAACAGAAAACAACAACAACAAAAACAAAACCACACCAAGGGATGCTAATTCTGGTCATTACATTCAAGTAGCATTAATTTAAGCTGCTGATGTTTTTCCTCTAAACTCATTCATTCATTCACTCACTAATTCATTCATTCACTAATGCACTCTATTCATTGACTCATTCATTCATTTAACATGTCCTGAATAAGCTTAATAAAACAAATGTGTAGCACCCAGGAATTAGGTAAAGAAGGATTTTAGATTTTATTTGGAGGGTTAAAATGGAGATTGTCAAAACTTTTTTGTGGAGGTGGGTCAAGATTTTGATGCTTGAAATTCTTTTGCAGGTCTGTTTCTTAGAACATGATTAGTATATTACATAGCAACTATGAGGTATCCCAGGAGAAGCACCCATAAGACCTGGAGCTTTTGGGGCTTGCAGAGATATACCATTACCCAGGGTGACCTGTTCTACAACTCTCTGTTGAAATGGGTGGGAGTCTCTTGAGCCCCAAGAAACTCCTTTGTTGCATTCTGAGATCCAGGGAGCCCACAACTCCCCGTTCTAGGGTGCTAGAAGTTATAATGAATGCCAAACACATGGTTTAAAACTCTGTAGTTGAAGAGGTTTCTACAGAGGCTCAAGTTGATTGGCTGACACATGGCTTTTAATAATCTCAGAGCTTGTTCTTCTGTCCAGGACATCAGTGGATAAGTTTTGTGAAAGGAATTCTGACTTGTCTTAAAGCCTGGGCTGCAGTTGCTCTGCTAGCTGCTTCTAGGACAGGGAAGGTGGGCTGCACCTCATAATACTTGCATGGAGACTCTGCAACACTACTGCACACAAGAGTGTGCCAGGCCAAGGTCAATCAGGCAGCCTGGTCGAGGTGGCACATGACATACTTGGAAATGAAAACATGGTGTCATAGTCAGCCACATGCTGCTGGGATGAACCTACAAAACCAGGTACAGTTATGGGAGGAAGGGATTTACTGAAGTTACAGATTCAGGGGAAGTTCCATAATGGCAAAAGAGGCTGACACCCTTTCACAAGTCCAAACAGAGAGAGAGAGAGAGAGAGAGAGAGAGAGAGAGAGAGAGAGAGAGAGAGAGAGAGAGAGAGAGAGAGAGAGAGAAGCCATTACCAATACCACACACATACCAGTAAACAAGCAGGGGAAGGAAGAGATTTCTGATCTCTTTATAGAGCCTTAGGGTGGGGTCTTGCAACTCTTTCCCAGACTTGTTGACTTCCCGAGTCTCTGAAATTTTCTTCCTGCACTGCCCTCCCAGGAAGGGATATTTGTTTCTAGCCAACATGACTTCCTGACTCCCTTGAGCCTCCTTTCTCTCTTCAATTCCAAGGAAATCTGCTACACAACACTCAAGATTATTGTGAATTGCAAACAGGCCAAGTTGACAACAAAACTTAACCATCACATATGGTATACATGGAGGAAATGGTTTGAAAGCTCAAAGGAAAAAGGCAGGAGGAATAGAAACAATCTTAGGAAAGCAGGATGCGGTAAAGCATATTGAAAGGAAGATGGAAAAAATACAAATAAAAATATAAGGTTTGCGAGGTGGCTGGGTTGGGGAAGTTTTTGTGTTGCAAGCATGATGTTGTAGTCAGCCACAAGCTGCTGGGATGAATCATAAGGCACAGTTTGGGGGAAGAAAGTATTTATTGAAACTACAGATTGAGGGGAAGTTCCATAGCAACGGAAGAGTCTGGCCCTCTTTCACAGGTCCGAGCAGAGAGAAAAACCCATCACCTACACCACACACACAATAGCAAATAGGTAGGAGGAGACAAGGAGAGAATTTCTTCCCCTTTATATAGGCTTAGGGTGGGGTCTTGCAACCCTATCCCAGACTTAATGGCTTCCCGAGTACCTGGAATTTCCTTTCTGCACTGCCCACACAGGATAGGATGTTTACTTCCAACTTCTTTGAGCTTCCTTACATCTATCTTGCTTCCTACTGAGAGGCTACCTTCCTGTAAACATCCTCAGAGACCCACCCAAGATTACTTGAAAGGTCAAGTTGACATCAAAACTTAACCATCACACATGAGAACCTGAGTTTGATCCTCATATCTACATAATATGTATGTATGTTCATGGGACACACTTGTGATCCTAGTGGTGAGGAGTCAGAGATGAGATGATCCCAGAGACTTGCTGGCCAGTCAGTCGAGCTTAATTGGAAAGCTCCAGGTCCATGAGAGACCATGTCTCAAAACAAAAGTTGAATGGCACTCCTGAGGAACCATACCCTAGATTGTCCTCCAGCTACCACATGCATGTATACACATGTAAATGCATACCCACAACACAAGTGAACATATACACACATATACATAATACATGCATAAAAATATTAGGAAAGAAAGGATGTCTGGATGCAAATAGACGAATAAAATTCATATGGAAAGCAACTCAAATTATCAATGAGAACCAATTCTCCAACAGCACATAGCAAAGAGATGCACATCATGTTTGGATATTAAATATGGAGAAGACAGAAAACAGAGGAATCCAGGAAAATCGGTGTTTAAGGAATAAACCAGGTCAATTCATACAGAAACAATGATCAAA
The DNA here is from genome assembly GCA_004024765.1 of Zapus hudsonius. Taxonomy (NCBI): domain Eukaryota; kingdom Metazoa; phylum Chordata; class Mammalia; order Rodentia; family Dipodidae; genus Zapus; species Zapus hudsonius. The sequence continues at coordinate 59 of PVHP010025785.1, read as the reverse complement.
GTCACAATCAAAGGAAATGTGTTTTGCAAAATGGTCTACATATGCAGGCAAAATAAATT
>PVHP010025784.1:0-25740 GCA_004024765.1 Zapus hudsonius | reverse complement strand
GCCTTGATATAAAAGCTAGAAAAGAGGCTGTGTGAAGGGGTTAGAATGGCTTGTGTCATTAACTTAGTTGATGGATATTATATTAATTACTGTGATATTAATATTTATATCTCATATTTATTATCCTCAGACTTTTTCATTTTAAGAAGTTTTACTTTGTTGGTTTAATAATATTGAACACCATGTTTTAGTTCTGTGGCTGTTCATACCTTATTAAAACATATTTATGTGTGAATGACTCTATAGCTTTTTGTCATTAATTCTATCTTGCTTTTGAGCCAGTCCAGGTAGTACTTTAAAATTCTTGTGGTCTTCTTATTCCTCTGCCTCACTATAGTTATATATAGTGTGTTATAGTCTATAATTATATAAATATATCTTCCATTTGCCTGTTTGTTTTATCCCTGGTGCTTTCAGATAACAGGAATCCTCACAATTTGAAGTAATCAATATTTCATATATTTCCTTTAGCATTTCATATATATATATATATATATATAGATATAGATATATATATAGATATAGATAGATAGATAGATAGATAGATAGATAGATAGATAGATAGATGTAAACTTCAACAAATATCTTCATATGATAGAATTATTGAAATAATTGAAGCATTTTAGTTGTCTGTTTTAGTCCCATTCATTGACATAAAATGATATTATGTAGTTCTTTTTCTTTTATGTTTTAAACATTGCCCCATTTTCCCCTTGTCCCTTGTGTTGTGAGGGAAAGCTGATAGCATTGGATGCATTGTATGCTATAGAGAGTATGGTAACAATTAATAAACAGACTGGTATTCCCAAAGAAAGGTCTAAGTTGAGAAAGCACAGTCTCGGGATTATGCAGGCTACAGTCGTTCTTAGGAGCAATGGTACAGACTGAGTTATTCTCGGCAGATGTCATGAGCAATAGAATGAAGGATATACTCCATTCATAATTCTCCAGAAACAGTCTTTGGAACTCACTTAAATGCTTCTTTTATTGTGGAGTGTGAAGTGTGCATGTGTGGGTGTACATGGGCACCCTCATGTCTGCACATGCTTGTGGACACAAGTGGTCAACACCCAGATATCTTCTTCGACTTCTTTCCACCTCTAATTTTCTTTCTGAAGCATGGTATGGTGATCTGAATTAAGCTTCCTACTTGGTTTCCAGCTGTAGGAGTATTTGAGAGTATTTGGTGTCTTTCTAGACGAGGTATGCTTCTAGGAGTGGATCTTGGCCTTGTGAGAATAGCCTACTATGTGCTCAGAGCCAGTTCATACTTTCTGATCTCTCTTTTTGCTGTGATTGTATGTTGAAATGTGTCAGCTTTCTGTGCCATAATGAAGTTTCCCCTACTAACTGTGAACATTATATAAATGCATTCCTCCCATAAATTGCTTTTGATTATGTGTTTTAACCCAGCAATATGCATATTCCTACTGCTATAAAGGGTATCACATTGAACATAGAGCTCGCCATTTTGGCCTTCCTATCTAGGAAGTCCCAAAGATTCTCCTCCCTCAACCTCTCCTGCTCTAGGATTATAGATGTGCATTGTGCATATACCTTTTACATGGTGGCTAGGGATCCGAACTCTGGTCCTCATGCTTTTGAGGCAAACACTGTCCTCATTGAGCCATCTCCCACCTCTACTGCTGCTCTGTTATCCTTGAATTAGTTCTCAAGTTCTGCCTACCTGAACATAGTTTGCATCCATGGAAATTAATGCCTACTGAGCTGCAGTTCTGAGACAAAATAAACACTTTGTAATGACCAGAATGTCTAAGATTTGACCATGTTGTTTGGAGTTCTAGTATTTATTGGATTAGAATCATGGATGTTTCTTTTTTTTCTGTGAGTCATTTAATCTGTTTATTGCACAGGTGTGTACATCTTGTCACGCTGGTTGCTGTCGTAAAGCAGTGTCCCCTGCTTTCTCCTAACATGGTTGGTCAATTTTCCATAGCATCTCATGTAGGCTTTCCAGTACCACTGGCTAAATATCTAGAAACTGGCTTTTTTCCTGGTGTCAGCCCGGTCTCTTTGACATTGTGTGTTGGCAGCTTGTTCTGTCTTCAGCAAAATGTCTTTTACTTCAGATGCAAAATCAAGTGTTTTGACAGAAGCCTGTCTTGTTTGGGGGACTTCATAAGTCTCTCTGATCAACAGCTCAATGTGGGTTGTAACTCATTTCTGGTACTGGGACTTACAAGACAGCGACAAATGCATTAGGGTTAGGCTTCAGTGCACCCTCTTCAGGGCCCTTCTTACCTCTGTATTCCTTTGGGGGTCATATCTTTTAGCGTGCTGTCCAGGAGTAAGGATTCTATGGTACCTATTAATTTTCTTTTTTTTTTTATTTAGGTTTGTGCATATCTCCCCCTGCCTTCCCATTCCCTCTGCCCCATCACTTCCATACATATTATGTGCCTCATGAATTGCATGTCAAGTTTGCTTACAACGCAAGCTGTCCCTGGTTAGGAACTGGAGATGAGGGGGAAATGATGTGTTTGTATTTCTGTGCTTGTGTGAGTTCTCTGAGTATGGTCTGTTCCAAGTCCATTCACTTTCCTGAAAATTCCATTATGTCATTTTTTCTTACTTCTGAGTAGAATTCCATTATGTATATGTCCTTCAGCGTTGCTATCCATTTGTCCAGGGATGGACATCTGGGTTGACTCCAATTCTTAGCTATTGTGAATTTAGCAGCTAAAACATGGTTGAGCAAATGTCTCTGTATTGGAGAGAGGAGCCTTTAGGATAGATGCTCAGTACAGGGATAGCTGGGTCAGCTGATAGCTCAAATTTCATCTTTTGAGTCTCCATATTGATTTTCATAATGGTTGTACAAGTTTGTGCTCCCCACCAGCAGTGAATGAGGGTTCCTTTCCACCTGCAAGCAGCTTTACCACAGAGCCATTTCTCCAGCTCAAACAGTATATTTTTATGATGTTCAATTTAGTAACTTATATGAAGGATATTTGATGTGATTAGATTTAATTGCTATTGATTTTTTAAAAACAGTATTTTGATTATTCTATTCATTCCCATAATCTATTTTGAGTCAAGTCTCATTAGAATGTGTGCTATGGACAGAAGTTAATTCTTTCTGATACTATGTTCAATAAGCTAATATTTTGATAATTAGTTTTTTAGAAAAAAATGTCTTTATTTATTTATTTTTTGATATATGCTGTAGAATATAATTTGACCATTGTTTCATTCTGAACACTACATTCTGGACATTGTTATATTAATATCAGTCTCTTTATCCCCAAAGAACCCTGGAGATTACTTTAAAAATATAAATGATATGCTTAGAGATGACTTAGTGTTTAAACTTGCTTGCTAAGTATGCTGCTCGAGGTTCGATTCCCCAGAGCCCACATAAAGCAAGATGCACAAAGTGGTGCATGCATCTGGAGGTCATTTTTACTGGCACGAGGCCCTGGTGTACATATTCTCTCTCCCCCTCTTTTTCTCTCAAGAGTAAGTAAATAAATAAATAATAAGCAAATAAATAAAATATACTCATTGTTTTCAACATTAGCAAGAATGAATTTTCTTTGTAAATCAAATCCACAATCAACTTAGAGAAACATGGGGCTCACTCATATGTTAAAGTTGTGTAATGCTTAAATGGGATCTAGCTAGAGAATTTTTGGAGACATTTTGTCTTCTAGACATAAGAAGAGATGACTAGTCACTGACCAGGTCTTGACTGCTGAAAGTATAATCACAAAAGAATAAGTTTTTACTCTTTAGTATTTCCAGGATGAAGGTACAAAATATAAATATCTAAATATAATGATATTAATGGCTCAGTGATAAAATATTAAAGTTACAGGAACAATTTTTTGATTTTAAATTCTCTTAAAATTTTTAGACAGTATTCTCAGAAATTACATGCAAAATAAGTTATTAAAATACTTGGTGGATATGTGTTCTTTCTCACCAAGGCTCAAAGTCACTAACACAGAATTCTGATGCTGCGGATTCCACTAAAATTCAACCCTGTCTTGCAGAAGCTGAATCTCCATGTGATGTATGTACGACATTAAAGGTTTGCCTCAGTCACCCTGACATTATTTTCCTTATAAAATTTCCCCGCTAGCTGAGATTTAGAGGAAAATAAGACACCTTGTTTTGTTTGAAGTATCACACAACAGGATTCAGAAGTCTTAAATTCTGGCCTTACCTTTCCCAATAAGTCTGTTTCCTACATCAACTAGATCCTCAATTTTCCACCCAGTAAATGATAAGAGTTAGACTCCATGTGGTCTTTCGGGTAACTCTCAAATTTAAACAATGATATGTCTTCCAGGTTCAGTTCAGCTAGGCAAAATTGAAAAGAAATAAACTCCATATTTAAAATAAAAATATAATCACTTTCTTGAAACTCTATAATCATGAGATCTCAGGAAAAATACCCAATGTGAACAAGTGTCTAGCAGACAGACAAGCTGACAATAAAGAGAGAGAAAATGAAGAAACAGGCTCTCAGTAATTGTCAGCTAATTGTCAGCTAATTGTCAGCCTACCTAAACCCCCAAAGCCAGCAATCAGATAAAGGTAGAATTTCTTAAGGACTTGCTAAAGGCCAAATAGGAAACAGATGCAGAGACTTTACACCACATTACCACCTATTTTTCCCCAGAAATAATAAAAGGAGTTCAAAGGAACATTCCTGAAAATCAATAGAACTCTTGGATCATTGTGCTAGTTGTTAAAATTGGTCTAGGACCTCTCCTTCTATATTCTTTTTAAAAACATTTTATATGTTTATTTGAGAGAAAAAGAGAGAGAGAATAAGGAGTATGGAATATGAGTGTGCCAGGGACTCTAGCCACTGGAAAAGAACTGCAGAAACAAGTGCCACCTTGTAATCTGTTGATTGTGCTGTACAGGCAAGAGCCTTAACCACCGAACAATCTTTCCAGCCTTATTCTATTGTCTGTATAGAGTAGAATACCTAACCACCAGGTTTAAATACTAAAATCTGCAGTTTGTGGGTATTGGTGAGAATCTGGAGACAGAATAACATTGCTACTAATAGCAATGTTAACTGTGAAGGGCAGGTAGGAGAATTTTTTTGTTGAAGAAGTTATACCTGTGTTAAAAATGTCCTTTCCTTTCCTTTACCCTTCAAAAAGCACCTGTCACAAGAAGTGTGGGGTCCACTGAGGATATGATTAGAACCTGTGGATGCAATGATAAGAGTTACCCTGGAGAAGTAGCTCAAAGAGAAGACCCAAAGATGAGGAAAAATTAAAACTAGTGTCCTGGGGAGGAATCAACTTTCAAAGAATGCTTAACTTCTGTCTTGGTAGAATGATATTCTCAATAGTAAACCTAAATAAGTTGTTGAGTTATCTCAGTAAATAATGATAAAGATTTACCATATATAATGTGTGTATTTAATTCCTGAAGCTCTAAGAAATTAGATCATAGGAAATCAGAAGACAGAGCTCCTCAGGATGTATTGGGCCTTGAATATTTGATGGTTCAATACAGATCACCAAATACTCTATCCTCCAGAAAGAAGATCCACTTAGTCAATGCTCATGCATTCATTATATGTATCACACAAATAAAACTAGCCCACTTATAAGCAAGATGAAAGTTTTAGTATCAAAAACAAATTGGAAGCATACAAATACACAATAAAGTATAAAGAGACAAATCAATTTTCAAAACCGTACCCACATAAAATAAATGTTCTGAAATTGCCAGAAATATATTTTAAAATTTTTGTGATTGGTGTGTGAAAGGCTCTCATTGAAAAGATAAGCAGTATAAAAATCACATAAATAAAATTATTAGCCATTGGAAACTATAGGACATGATTAAGTTGAACTAGTGAGAGAACCTTAGAACATCCAGAAAGATATAATGCATCATGTGTTTATCAGCGGATATAAAATGGCCTATGAAAGACTCCACCAGTTGATTATATAAGTCAATACAAATTCCCTCAGTGAAGAAAATTGTATGTAAAAATGATGTGAAAATGCCAACAGAACAGTGCTCTGATAGGCGGGAACAATGCCAATATCATGGGGCCAATCATAATCTAACTGGAGTTCTAGAACCTTAAGATTGACAGAATGGGAATAAAAATGTACCTGAATAACTGCGAGAAAAAGTAAGGACATAGAAATCATTACTTCAAATGAAACCATGGAAATTATACAGCAGACTTCATTCCTTGAAACTATTTAAACCAAACATGATGCATTTTCAATGTTTTGAAACATGAAAAGGATTCGAAAACATCACAGCTATTACTGAGGTCAACCTGAAAGAATTTCCTCTTGCTTTTCTCTTATTAAAACATTTTTGTTTTGCAGTAACTATGCTAACAAGAATTTGAGAGGATAAGTCTAAGCAATTATACAGATGTATTAATAAAGTATTTAAATTTTGATCTCCACACCCCAAGCAAAAGCCAGAAGCCAAAAATGACTTCTGTAGTCCAAGCACAACTGGAAGAAACCGCAGGAGAACTCCCATGACCAAGAAGCCAGATAAATGCTGTGGTGAATAACAATGAGAATGAGAAACTCTGCTTCAAATGAGGTGGATGGCAAAGAATGACACCCAAAAGTTGTCCTCTGGCAATCACCTCCATACTGTCACACACAAACACACACACACACACACACACACACACACACACACACACACCTGTACTCACAGAAAAGAGGAGCTATAGCTTCTTATAGCAAATAGCTTGGGTCAAAGCCCATGGAGATGCCGCCTTGCCTGCCCCGACAGGACTAGAACCCATGTCTGAACCAGTGTCTTTCAAGATAGCAGTCAGCAACTATTCAACAGTGCTTCCTGCTTCAAGTTTCTCCAGGCTAGCACCCCTGTTGCATTGACCCCTCCTGAGTCAGCCTCTTGAGCCCATCAGCCAATCAGGTCACTCCCTTACACTTCCGAATCTGATGACGAGGCTCACTTTAATTTGATGTGTAACCCATGAAAAGGAGCCCAAAAGTGTGTGTATAAATTTTTGGCTCTCTTTCCATTATCCTGGCACCTTACTCTCCTGGTCCTTGCTTTGGTAAGCTGTCCACATTCTCTTCTTTCTAGCTTGGCTAGAGAGGGGAAGGGTTTATTTAGGTCTGTGCATTTTTCTGTTTGATTTCCACATGTGTTACAGTTTGAGATGTTCTCTTTTTTGCTACTTGTATGATCTTCCTTTTATACCTGAGTCCTTTACTATCACTAAATCCTCTCTGTTATCGTATGTGATGGGCATCTTTTGACCTTGGTTCTCATGCTTTGCTTTCCAAGTAGGTAATTCCTTTTTGCAGAGGGAAAGAATCTCTTTTTGTCTTGGTGATTTCTGCTAGCTTTCTTTGTGGATTCCATTTATCCCCCAAATCAGTATTATGACTGATAAGCTACGCTTCTCAGAAGTGGTGTTTTCAATTATTTGCTAACCTAGACAAGGACCCAAACATTGGTGTCCATGGACCCGGAATCTCTGGCATCTTCATGGATTTTAACATTCCGTGACCCCAAGATTCTGCATCACTCAAGCACACATGAACATCCACACACATATATACAAACACTGATAAAGATGATAAATAATTATACAGAAAGGAAATATTTATGGTCTATAATGACATTAAACAGATTAGCCCTCAAATCTTTAGGTGTTTCGTAGTGAATTGAATAGTTATGTTTACACACACACACACACACACACACACACAAGTGTAAATAAATGTTTATAGTAGCTTCATTTCTCATCAGCTCAATAGGAGACAAGATATTTTTAATAGGAATTCTGTTTTGGATTTGAGGTGAATATGTCCCATAAGGGTTTCATGTATTGTAAACTAGCTATACCATTGGTATCCAGTTTGACAATATTAAGAGACAGTAGAATCTTTCAGAGATTTGGCCTACTGTAAGATGGATGGGCCATTAGGGGAATTCCCTATAGAAGGAAACTGTCAAGGGGAAGCTGGCCCCCAACAACTCACCTCCAACAAGGATCCAATTCCAAAACTGCCATCAGCTTGGGATCAAGCATTCAGAACACATATTTTTGTGGGGGACACCTGGAATAAACTACGACACATATGTATGCTATGAACTCTGGATGTAGCAAGAGAAAAAGTACCTCCCTTAAATCACTATGAAAATCAGTGTTTTGTTGATTATCATGACGATAAACATACAACAAATTTAGTATAAATAGCAAAAAATTACTATAACTGGGCATTTTTCTCATCTGTGAAGACTTTCATATATAAGAAGAGGTTATGTTTAATGATGGCCAAGATTCTCATTGTGAGAGAAATAAGAAAAATATGGTAAGCTAGAATTAATTGTATGTGGTGTGAATACTTTATTAATATAGACTTTATATAAAATTTATTTGTGTGAGGTTATGGTTGAAAAAATGAATTCAAGTCTATATAAACATTTACATACACATACAGTTGCTCATTTTATATATATATATATATATATATATATCATATAATTAATGAATACCTCAGTAATGCAAGGGTACTTAGATATATTGATATCAACATATACATTGGGTAATTATATGTATTGTTTGTCAAACATGTGTTTAATAAGCCTAGACTACAGCAGAGTCGATCACCTCAGCACAGCCTGGTTTCTGCACTTTTTCCCCTTCGAAATTATATGCTGATGCTGAGCTGTATATTTCCAACCCAGAAAAAGATAAAAATTCAAAAACTGTCATATAGTTTCTACTCAATGCATATTGCTTTTGCACCAGTGTAAACTGAAAAATTCATAAAGCATAAATTGATTTTTCATAAACTAAGGATTATCTACATGCAAACAGAGATATATACTGTATACATGTTTCATAAGCATACATTAAAGTCTAAACAGATATAAGATGAATTAGTGTGCATGTGTGAAGATGGCTAAAATAAATACAACATTACTATTCACATGCTGTTCAGAAATCTCTGTGCTCAGAGGGCCTAATGCATATAACCCAGTCCTCTTGTCCTCAGATTTCAGTTTCTAAATAACATTCTTCAATAAATGAAGACAAAACTTCTTGGAATCATTGTTGATTCCAGGCCTAGGCCAGGAACCCTTGGCCAGCAAAGTAAATGATAGCAATATTGATGTGTATTTCCAAAGAATAAAATAAATATCCATGAGCTCAAACTAACTTCAATAAATAATTTAGGAAGTAAACAAATGAGACAGAATGGGCAAACTTTACACACAGAGGAATTCCAAATAATGAACATAGCATAAAATTGTGGTAGTCAATAGATAATGAGAATTATCACTGTCTCAAATAAGATCTAAATGAGTTGAAAATTAAACTGCAAATAAACTTTTACATACTAACGTTTGTGGAACCTGTCTTAAGGTTAGTTGAAATTCTATGTACCGTCATTAAAATTTTAATATAAATCTAGGAGTATTTTAAATAATAAGAGCTAGAATTCAGTGCTAGCAGCCTGAAAACAGATACCTTCTTCATATATCTGGAGAAGAGAAAAATAAGAAAAAAAAGGTTTTATTTATTTTTTGCAGTGTATTTGTTCTTAAATTTTGGAGAAGTCTACATTCAAAATTCTAAGTAAGCAAATGTTCTTATTAATTGGTTCATTCAGTCAAATTAGAAATATTTGAATCACTACAACTATATTTATAGCAGTTCAATTCATAAGAGCCAAGAATTGGAATCAACCCAAATGCCTATCCATGGAGGAATGGACAGCAAAACTGTGGTATATTTACACGATGGAATTCTACTCAGCTGAAAGGAAAAATGACATTGCAAAATTTAGGAAAAAATGGTCTGACTTTGAGCAGATCTTACTAAGTGAACACTCAAAAGATCAGAAAATTGAACGCCGCATATTCTCCCTCATATGCGGTCCTTAACCAGGCTAACCATAAACTCTACGCAGACTAGTAGAAAGAAGTGAGAGGTTATGAATGAGGGGAATGGCTTAAATATGAGGCTAAACCAAACTAGGTTCAAAAAGATAAAATCCTCACAAGCATACTGTAACCTATTGAGCAAGTAGTGGGCATTGACTGGCAAGAGGGGCCATGAGTAGTAGAGGAGAGAGTCTAAGACTGTGAATAATTGAGCAGTCTAACACCCCTGGTCCCAGCCACTGGTTCCTTCACTCACTGAGCTGTTGACCAAAGTGACCCATGAAGTTCCAAAACAAGACAGAATACTGTCAAAGCCCTTGAATATCCTCCCCAGGTCTGAGCCAAAACCTTGTTGCTGAAGAAACCACAGAATGCCATCGATCAGCATCAAGAGACCCTTCAAGGTCCGAAATGATAACCAGCCCCCAGATGCAGTTAGTACAGTGCTGGAAGGCACTGCACAAGCTGCCAGGGGAAGCTGATCAAGGACAGCAAGAATAAACAGAGACCACTGGCATGAAACACAGTCTGTGGCCATGAGTAGGCTTACCACACCTCCTACTGAGAGAACAGCAAACCAAGAAAGGAGCACTTGTGTAATGGAGAAGCATGGGCCTGGGGGAGACAATAAATAGCTTTTAAATTCAGCCAAATATTCCACTTAGGGAGGGGGAGCCCTTGAGTGGAACTGGGGACTCAGGGTGATAGGCACCGATACCGTACTCTTGGGCTCCCAAGAAAAAATGCACTATGGGAGCGATTGATGGGGAGGCTACTAAAAATAGGATCTTGGTAATCCAGAATTGTGTATATTTGTTAACCTGTACTGATGTCACTCTCCGATGGAGATTGTGTTTGTATTTTTCAGGATGCAGCAAGAGAGCTGGGGCCCATCTAATCCTACCATCCGACCATAGGCAGATAGCTGAGGTCCTGGCAAGAGATGAGACACCACAGTCAAATTGTGGAGGATCCATATGGAACCCTGCAGAGAATGACAGGATGAACAAGGGACCCACAGCCCCAGCCATTAAATCAACACAGGATAAGCCAGGGTGACAGAAACCAACAATTTTCGACACAAAGACCCCTAAGCTTACAACATTAAAGCAGCTTTAATACTCACCCACCACGACTCAGGGAACTGAGCAGAAGAGGGGGCAGAAAGATTGTGAGAGCCATGATGGGGGAGACTATCCAGAGGTATGGCACCCCTCAGTAACAACACACTTGGGCCAGGAGAACCAGGCTGAGTACTAGGCTCTCCATGGTCCCCTGTCACTGATCCAGATGACCCACGGAGGAGGATATCCAGCTGATGGGCGATGGGGGAGGGGGTCATTGGGGAATTGGGGATAATAGCTCATTGTTTGCCCACTGAATAATGTAACACATTATGGACAATAAATATATATTAAAAAAATTTAAAATTTTTTAAAATGAAATATTTGAATCACAAATATATCATAACATAAAATACTTATTATGTGAACTAACGTTCCTGTATTTTCATGAAATTTCTGTGTGCAATAGTGGATTGCTGGACAAATATGTGTACCTGTCAAAAGTCTTAGTTTTTTTCTCACTTTAGCATGATTTAATTTTCTCTGAAAATATCCAATTTTCTACATTAAATTAACCCAACATGAAGGAAAATAATGAATAAGGAAAAACTATAAGACACTGAAAATTCAACGTATGCCAACAATTCAGGGAGAGAGAGAGATGGCTCAGCAGTTAAAGACACTGCTTGTAAAAACCTGATAGTTCAGTTCCTCAGAACACATGCAAAGCTAGGTTCCCAAAGTGATGCATGCATTTGGAGTATTTTTAGTTACTTTGCTGACCAAGTGTTCCTGTCCTATTCAACACATCCATACTCACTATCTGCCTGCTTCTTTCTCTCTGTCTTTCTTGCTCTCTCAAATAAATAAAAAAATTAGTCAATTAAAATAAAATTGTTGAGAAAAGAAAACTTAACCCTGCCAACATGTGGGGAGAAGGTCAGCATAAGAATGATAAAACCCAAATGTCTGTTAATCATATGTCAAGATAGTCAACTCGCCATCAATCAGAGAATACTATTTCAGAATAATGAATTGGAAAGAAATTTTAAGTGCTGACAATTGTAAGTATAGGTAAGAGTGAGTTACTATCTATAACATTCATGTTTCTTGCAGAGCTGCCTTTGGGGTGTACCACACTGAGGTAGTGACCTTTGGAAATACATTGTAACTCTGAGATGCAGCCTTAGATCATGTTAGAAAAACTCACCATGTGTATATGCAAGATTGACAGATACAGTTGATGCCCTACCCATGTCCCTAGAATTACTTGAAATCACCTTCTCCTACTTTAAGTAGCTCTGGCTGGCTGCCAGAAAAGTCTTATGTTCCAAAATCCATCTTTCTTAGATGAAAAAAAAATAAGTAAATTCTGAAAGCAGTTGACAGAATAAATGGTGGTTACAGGAGTAATCAGAAAGTGTCTGTGTTAACATCACTACAAGTAACTCAACAGAGAGACGTGCAGCCCAACAGTTAAGTGTTTCAGGATCCCAATAATCTGATAGAACAAATCTAGGCTGTTTTCCAAATGAACTCCAGTGGGCTTACATCACGGTTGCTCACTGGGATTCTCAAACTGGAGTAAACATAACTTTCTTGCCTATTGGCCTGGGCCTGTTCCTCTTCCCGCATCCCTCATTTGTGGTGCCTGCTATCCCATCCAAAACAAAGAGTGTGCCTCCAAGCCCTTGACTCAGTGGGATTTGGCAGGGGAAGTACTCCAGCGAAAATCCATTTGAGTTTGCTCATTACAGCAATATTTGCCACAGTGACAAGCTGGCGAAATCGAGACTGATTTATTCCATTGTGTTTCAAAACTCCTTAGCAAAAGCATTCAAGAGTTTATTTTAACATTTAAAACTGAAAGTTTGAATCACTTTCATACCATGAATTGGGGAGATTAACACTTAAGACACATTTATAATATCTCTTTACGTAGAATAAAAACTTAGAATATCAGCATCTGACAATAGTATAGAATATACATTTAAATGACTACCAAGTATAGAATTAAATGCATGCTTGGAAACAAATATAGATATCACATTCTGAAGAAGTCATCATGGTAACATCCATCCCTTCTTAAATTAGAGTAAGCCACTATAAATAAATGATTGTATTTGCATTAGAATCAGAAATTCTACTTTAGTATATTTTATGTTAGCTTTTTTTTTTCAGGCTGTCATAACACAATCCCATATGCTTGGTAAATTAAATATGTCACTAAATACAGGGATATATTTTCTCACAGTTTGGAGTCAGATATTCCAAGATCAAGGTACTATAAGGTTTGGTTTCTTAAGAGGCCCTCACTGCTTGGGGTAACTATGGCCAGGTAGCTTTCCTTGATGTGCTCCCATAGCTGTTTCTCTGTGTCCTGGAAGAGACCGATGGGGTGGGCAGCACATCAGCACACACATAAGCACATGTGCTCCCTAGTGGATCTTCTTATAAAGATGTGGATGTTATTAGATAAGGTCTCCACTCCACAGCCCATTTAACCTTAATCATCTCCTAAGTAGACTAGTGCCTGAACGTAGTCTCACTGGAGTTTATGGCTTCTTCAACATGTGTTTTTGGGGGAGGGGATCAAAAATTGTATGTGTGGGGTTTTTTTTGTGTGTGTGTAGACACATTCATGTTATAGCTCTCATGTGGAGGTCAGACAGCATCCTCAAGCACTGTCCTCGCCTTCAACCTTGTTTGAGACAGGGTCTGTCTTTTTTGTGCAACTCCAAAGGCCAGACATCATCTTGGTTGACCTCCTTTAGGATTCTCCTGGCTTCACCTGCCACAGTCACACGTGAACTTGGATGGCAGATGTATGCACTGTTGCCTAGAGCTTTATGTGGGTTTGAAGATCTGAACTCTGGCTGTTAAGGGCTGAGCCACCTCCCCCACCCACAAACATTTTATTTATAATACACAGACATCCATCTTTAAGACGTATTAGACTAAGTTGCAAAGAAGCTGTCAACTTATGAATTTTTAGTTGATATTTTTATTGTCCAAAATTAGATACGTTGTATTAGTAAATATTACATTGGTATCCCCAATTCCCTCCTCCCTGTCTCCAATCCACTGGGTATCCTCCTCGGTGGGCATACTGGATGGTTCAATGGGGCCATGTCTCTGGATATTCTTCCCACCATGACTCTTACACTCTTTCTGCCCCCTCTTCCACTCAGTTCCCTGAGTCATGGTGGGTGAGTAGCAAGACTGCTTTATTCTTGAGATCTTTATGGCCTATGTGGTACTGCTTTAGGTCGTGTTGGAAATTGTTGGTGTCTGCCATACTGACTTATCCTGGGTTGACTCATTAGCTGTTCTGATAGATCTCTTGCTATCCCGTCACTCACTCAAGGGTTTCTTTTTGGGGCTACAGGATAAACCTGGGGTGGTTCATCTCTTGCCAGGATGTCAGCCCTCTGGAGCTCATTGGTGGAGTTGGAATAACCTCGACTCTCTCACTGCCTTCTGAAAAATACAAAGAAACAGGATATCCATCTGAGAGTGAGGTCAGCATGTGTTAAATATGACACACATTTCTAATTTGGCAAAATTCTATTGGGATTAGCCTCTCTGTAGTTTTGTAGTAATGGGAGTTTCTCCTTGGGGACTCAAGGTTTTGGTTCCCAAAGGATTTTGCCCCGAGTCCCAATTCCAGTTAAGGACTCCTTGACACTTAGTGGATTTCTTGGCCAATTTGAAAGCTGTTGACTACTCTCCCCTGGTTATGGTACCTCTATTGCCCAAGTGATCACTTCTTGGATCACTGATCTCTCCCAGGAGCCAGTGTGTTCAGCATTTTCATGGCAACAGACTGCATTTTATCCCAGTGGTCTCTGCTTTCTCCAAATATTATTGACCAATTTTGCTTGGCTGCTTATGTAGTACCTTAAAGCACTGCATATGCTAGCATTTAGGGGCTGGTTGCCATTCTGGATTTTGCAGGGTCTCTCGGTGTTGTGCAATGACTTTCTGTGGTTTCTTCAGCAATAGGCTTATACCTTTGGCCTGGGGCAGGTATTCAAGAGCTTTGACAGAATCCTGTCTTGTTTTAGAGACCTTGTAGGTCTCTTTAATCAACATCTCAGTGTGGGAAGGAACCAGTGACTGGGACAGGGATTTCCAGATCTGATCAATTTTTCTTAGGATTAGGCTTTCTTCCCATTCCATTCATGGCCCATTTTAGCAGGTGATAATACCCCTTCTTCCTCTAGAGTTTACTGTATGGAAGTAGGGATTTTATGATTACGATTCATTATTGGTTCATCTTATTGTATAAGTTGCCCACCTTCCATTCCTTTAACCCCATTTTACAGTCTCCCATTTCACTTGTGAGGTTTTCTTAAGAGGTTAAGCTTAATGTGGTTAGGAACTGCATATGAGGGAGAATATGTGGTGTTTTACTCTGTTCTTGTGTGAGTTCACTAAGTAAGATCTGCTCCAAATCTGTCCACTTTAAATTTCATTATGTCATTTTTTTTTTCTTTCAGATGAGTAAAATTCCATCATGTAAATGTACCATAGCTTTGTTATCCATTCATCCAGCTATGGGCATTTGGGTTGATTCCAATTTTTGGCTATTAGGAATTGGGCTGCAATAAACATGGTTGAGCAAATGTCTCTGTGCTGAGATGTGAGATCTCCAGAGTAGATGCCTAGTAGAGGGAAAGCTGAGTCCATTACTAGTTCTTTTAAGGAACTTTCTAAACTATATGTAAGTCGATAAATTTTCATCTTAATTCTTGTAAGGTTTTATTCAGATTTATTCAGGTTTAGATTATTCAGGGTAAGTTCAATACAAGCGATGTCACCACGTGATTCCTGGCAAGGTGGCCATATCATACTCTACATCCAAGTAGAGGAAACATTACATTCTATTCACTTAAATATTTAGAAAGTTTCCCTAATATTGGCCCACAATATATATTCTTATATAATCAATATAATAGGTATAAATTGAACATCTGGTAAATTCTGGTCTCATGTGTTTTCTATTTCCAAGTAAAACACATGTGCCTTTATGTTTACCTAAACCATGACAGTCCAAATATTTAAGCCAAACATTCTGACCTGGAGATTTCCTGTCTATAAATAATATTTCTATTTATCTCATAAGTACTGCTAGCACAACATAGAAACACTTTTTTAAAATTTTATATCATACCAAGCAAATGGCCACGAAAAAATTGAAGTTGTTATTGTTACCTTGGTAAAGAAAGACGAAATCAATCATGTATTGTTTTCTATCTATCTCTCAGGATGTTACTGCTGCAGATAGTTGATAGGCAGTGCAGTTGGAAACTTATTTGTAAAAACATTTCAATAATTATTAAACTGAGAAGCTGTACACAAGCAATCATCATTATCAATAATAGTTTATTATTATTAAGGAGTTGAACTGCTATACTTATGTGTAGATCATTCAGATATTGTGGCTATATTTTCACCTCTGAATTTTTACATTATTTTTGACCCCACAGAGACATGGAGACTTAAAAAAAACCCACCCTGAACTTCTGTATTATTAGTGTTTGGTTGAATTCAACAGAGCAAAGGAAACTTCAGAAGGATGTATGAAAGTATACAACGTTGTTTTCTGAGCATAAGTGAGCAAGATGTGACAGAGTTTCTGTTGGTCAATTTGGGGGTTCATTTGGAGAATTCCCCCTTATGTGAGAGGTAATTGAAATCATCATTTTATTAGCACCACCCTTTAAAAAATGTTTTGAAATATTACCTTCATGCTCATACCTTCCAACAGGGTCTACAGTTCTTGACACTAATTCCTTAAGATAAGGAATTTGTCTATTACCTTCACTCACCTCTGACTTATTCATTAGTTGATATTTGCAATTTCACAGTCCCTGTTTTAAGTGTATCTGTTTTACTAATGGTTTATATGATCTGATAAGAAAAGTCTTAGTAATTTTAAATTAAATTCGCCATACGCTTCTATCACATCCAAAACTCTCCTTGTTCTACACTGTTCCTAAAGTTCATTATTGTTCCTAAAATCCACAGTAATAGTTTTTTTAATTTTTATTGACAATTTGTGTATATGTACAGAGTGTATTTTGATCGTAAACCCCTCCTGTAACCTTCTCATGTTCCCCCATCATTCCACGAACCCTTTCTTTCCTACATATACCTACCTCTTCTACTTAGATAACTATTATTATTATTTTTTCCCTAGCAGTAATAGTTTCCTCTTTTGAAAACTTAAAATTGGAAAGCTTTTAGTGAAAGAAAATGTAATTTCAATGCATATGCTTTTGTATTGTGCTGTTTCTTGTACTTCCTAAAAGTCACAAGTAAAATTTATCAAATTATAAGAAATAATTTAAAAAGATGAAAATATGTTAGAAGAAAAACATTGGACAATTAAATTTAACAAAGTTTAATTGACTTAATAAGAGATATGGGGGAGAATAATTAATGCATAAAAGGGAATATCATCATGGATTCAGTGGTTTTATCTAAGAACCTATGACACTGAGCATATTGTGTTAATATATGAAATTTTAAGCCAATAAAAACATTAAAAAAAGAAAAAAAAGACATATTAAGACATCTAGAGGCTTTGTAACTGGCAGATTTTCAAAGATCTTGGCTCTGTAGCACAGCTGGTGGTATTTATGTACAGAAAGCATTTGGTTGGATGCATCATAGAGTTTGTTTGATTTGAACGTGATCTGATCAATTGCCAGCCTGTGATTGGCTGATGCTTGGCTGACATGATTGCCTGAGTACTACCTAAACACCTGTTGTACACCTGTGTGGTGGGATATGCCAGCAATCCCCAAACACTTGAAGTGGAGAGAGAAGGATCAGAAGCAGTTCAAGGTCATTCCCAGATACATAGCAAATTTGATGCCAAGCTTGGCTGAATGAGACCTTGTCTCAAAAAATAAAATACAAATCAAAACAAAATATTCTCTCTAAATAGTGTAGTCAGATGGCAGCTTGTCCTGGAGACACTCAAGGTACTCAGGCAACCACAAATGAAATCAAATACTATTTAACAGTAGGACCCTACTATTAATTTCAATGACTAACATATTAAGATTGATGGGTCCTGGAGCATTTGTTGTTTCTTGTGAACATATGGCAAATTTAACATCATATTGTATTATCGGAGGAGCTGCAAGTGCTTGCATTGTCATCGAGGTGTAGAAGAGCATGGGCAGATATATAGTTAGTTATCTTTTTTTAAGTATTCTTTCTTTTTATTTTTTAAATATTTTATTTATTCATTTTCAAGCAGAGAGATACAGAGAGAGAGAGAGAGAGAGAGAGAGAGAGAGAGAGAGAGAGAGAGAGAGAGAGAGAGAGAGAGAGAGAGAAAGAGAGAGAGAACCAGGGCCACCACCTTGTGGATCTGGCATATGTGGGTCCTGGGGAATTGAATGGGGGCCTTAGGCACTGGAGGCAAGTGCCTTAACCGCTGAGCCATCTCTCCAGCCTTGTGGTTAGTTATCTTAAAAAGGGCCTCACATTCAATAAACAGCAACCAAGAGTTCTGGCTCACAGGCTATTTTAGACTGTGGCATTGGAAAAATAAAGTACTTCTTTTAACATTTGTCTTGAATGAAATTTGAGTATACTTTTTAACATTACTATTTCAACTAAATTACAGCAATGATGCATCAGAGACCCTAAACTCTGGAGGACACAGTTTAACTATGTTTCCAGAACTGTCTCTCTAACCACAAGTCCTAGAAAACTCCCAAGGGCAAGCTTCACATTTCTGGGCTCATTTTAAAACTGAAATCATTTTGGAGGAAATTCTGAAGAGTTTAGGAGATGCATCCAAAATTTCAATTGCTTCTCTGAAACCTTGGACTCCAGCCTGCTAATAATCTCCATGCTCTTTGCTTAGCATTTACCCACAGAATCAACTGACAGGAAACTGCCCATCACCCTCCAGCCTCCCTGCAAGTCTGTGCCAAAACCCTCATCAGAAACCACAGTGACAAAAAATAGATACCCTTGATGACAGTTCAGTGACTAAGAAACGGATGTATAGGCTTAAGTTATCTTTATTATTTTTTCCTTGTTTTGATGGCTGCAGGAACAGAAAGAGAAAGACCCATGATAGCATCTGTTCAATCAGCTTGTCCACCCAGTCCAGCCCTATGTAATTTAAAATATTTTAGCTCTTCTAAGATCCCTGGAAAGCATGACTTCAAGTCCAAACACCACCAGCATACAGTTGGGCCCAGCACTATAGCTGTACTGCTGGGCTGAGTTTGCAGCAAGAGCAACAATAATAAAAGAAAATTCTCTTTGTAGAGCTGAATGGTCGCACTAGAATTTTCAATGTTCAGATGTAATTAGAAAACAGCTGTGAAGGAAAATCAATTGTTCCTGCTAGTCAATGGCTAATTTTCCACAATCAAAAAAAAAAAAAAAAAAGAATGCAATATGACATGTTTGTAATGAGCAAGTAATTGTTTCTCCTTTGTTTATTGTTTTAACATTTTTCCCCTTTATTCGTGGGAGCTGTCACTGGCTTGGTTTAGGACAACTTCGCCCAGTCTTTGCTTCTCCCATTCATATTTAAATAGGAGCAACTGCAGAGGAGGGTGGATAGTCCAGCTAGGGTTATTCAAGATTGTCTTATGATAATGATTTGTGAACTAGCAGGGGAATGGTCTCCTTGATCTTAGGAATGTACAATAAAGCCACCATAAACCAAATGATTATTAAACACTAGCATTTATTCATGGGATTTCACTTTGATTCATTCCACAGAGGTCTCATGTGTCAAAAAGATGCAGTTCCCAGAATTCATTGACCTGCTGCAGAAGTACATTTGCTTTGCAAAACAAAGAACAACATCAGCGGCCATAGATCCAGGCACTATTTATATCCTTGGATCTTTACCAGAGCAGGGTGGTATTGGTGCTGTGGATTAATAGAAAAGGAAACCTCAACGGTGCATCTTTGGAGTTCATGTGGTTGAAAGAAATGAATATAAATACTAGAAAAAAAAATCACTTAGAGTAAAACCGTTTTATCATGCCATGGTATCAGGTTAAAAATACCAGAAGAAAATAATATATCTTCACGAGTAGAAGCATATGAGAGGAGATGCCATATTTTCAGGAAAAACAAAAGCAAATTATTGACAGAAGTGAACTTTGAAATAAAATTTTCACCCTGGCCCTTGATCACTCCACCTCAAGTCCTGCATTGTTATTTGTGCAAATCATCTGTTCCATACTTTCAAGTTATCTTTCAACAAAATCCTCTGTCACTTCGATGCTTTGAACATCGTTTTGAACAACATTGAGTCAGTTCAACTGATTTTGAAAATTACATTTTATAAATTGATACCGAAAGATGTATGTCAAGTGTCTAAGGTGCACTGCAGCTTTGATTATGAAGTTTTAAGAAGTGCTATCCACTATACTAATACATTTATATCCCGTTTGTGTTTTTTAAACATTTTGGATAGCTTGTAAATAATGGACTGTGTATATTTCCCTTAGAGAAATACCTACTTGCGCACATTTTATAACCTCTGCTTACACTCAGCAGAGACTGTTCCCTTTGTTATTTCTTACTTAAAAAAAAAAAGACTTGTACTTAAGGTCAAGACATACCTATTATTTTTGCTTGTTTGTTTTCTGTTTGTTTGTTAACTTCCAGAATGTCATATATATACAGTTTTAAACTTTGTGCAGTATTGCATTGGAAGAGAAAATAAAGGATGAACACCTGAATATACCAAAAGGCAAAGCAATTTAGGGCAATTTAACACATTTAATACAACACTTTAGAACTCAACAGCCTATTGAAATAATGGAGAAAGAAAAGGAAATATGATTGGATATTATAAGTTTTCCAGGTTAGTATATATTATATTATCTCAACAACAGTATTCCTAAATGTAACCACAAGCTCTCCAACAACACCCCTGGCCATATTACTGAGAAAAATCCTCTTGTCCTTGGCAACAGACACAGACAGATAAATGGCCTGGTGTCAATTCATGTGAAAATTGTAGGCTTTGTGCACAAAAGATGTTATGGTTGAGTTACTTCATGGCAATCTGCAAGGGAGTAGACATCAAACTCTGGCTAAAAAAGACTTAACAACTTCCTTTGTTTTGCTCTTCTTGGGTCTGGATTTTTCAGTATCTTGTTATTCCTAAAAAAGCCAAAAAATTACCCAAAGACTATGGATGCAGGGCCTATGTGTGCAGGGTGGTTGCTACTCAAATAAGTTAAAATAAGAAATAAACTGGAGCAATGCAGAATTGAGTTGTGTGTGTGTGTGTGTGTGTGTGTGTGTGTGTGTGTGTGTGTGTGACATTTATGTAGAGGTGTTAGGAAAAACTTAGGGAATCAGACCTTTCCTTGTACCTTGTTTGAGAACAGGTCTTTCATTTTGCTGTATAGCCACTGAGAAGGCCAGACTCTGTGGCCCATGAGTTTTAGGATCCAACTGAGCTGCCTCCTGCTGCCTTAAATGCATTGGGATTACAGACCAGCATGTGTCTCTGTGTCTGCTTTAACATGAGAGCTGATGATCAGAATTCTAATCAACAGGTACATGGGTCAAGCACCTTTAACCACTGAGCAAACTTCCTGGACCCCAGAAGTTAGTGTCTGGGAGTGTTTGCAGGCATCTAAAACTGAGGGGAAATGTAGCTTGGATTCATTCAGAAGTTCAAGAGATAATCAGAAAAAAAATTCTGGAGGGAAATAAAATAATCATGTTTGGTAGTTATAAAGTAAAGTAGCTAGTCAAATCTTTAATTTTAATTCTTATGACTGTATACTGACATTACTTCTTGGAAAAAAGATATAGGCACTTCCATAGAGAAAGTTTTAGTAGGAGATAAGCAACCACATAACCATCGAGTAAAATACTTTCTTTGGATACAGTGACTTAAGATAGAGAAATAAACATTCAGAATCTGAATTTCTCGCATGAATCATAAGATACAATTTGAGTTGGACTCGAAGTAGATTATACATATCAATTACTGATTCGTTTCTGAAATAAGAGTAACAAATCTTGGGTCCAAGTTGAGAAACTGACTCTCAGTTTTACTGAAATGATGTAGAGGTAGACCCAGCACTTGGGCAAACCAGGTTTGTGTTCGCAAATGTTAACATTCTAATGAAAACTCTCATGACTCAACTATACTAAGGATATCTTGGGATAGGTAGACAATGTAGGAAGGGTGCTTTTGTTTGATACTATCTATTCTGTAGCTACCGAAGTTTCTCTGTCATCGTTTATGCTATAAGATATAACTCCATGGTGAAAAGAGATGCAAGGTCCCTATCCTTTCCAAAACTTATCCAGGGCCACACATCTCATTGCCTTGCTATGTCAATAAAATACCAGTACAGGCTTTATCAGAATAAATAAGAACCAGAACTGATTTGTGAAAATTACATTTGTAAGAAATTTTAGAAACCTGGTAATGTGTGTCAACAAAAAAATATGGACATTGCCCAGTGTGGATAAATACATCTATATATCCATATCTATATTATCCATATCTATATCATGTATAGTCACATCATCTATATATATTTATCATCATTCTAATACATATCCACACAATAAATAATTGTTGAGGAAACCATGCGGCCAAAATAAACTTTAATAAAAATTGATCTACATTATGTTAAATATTTAAATATATAAACTTTCCATGCAAAATCCAGAAAGAATGACCTTGGGAAAAAGCATGTTGAATTAATTTTTTTTCCCACACATCCTACTTGGTCTACATCCAACTCCTGCCTCCATCTCCATATGCTTGGATTTCTCTTCTCTTACATAAATTGAAATGCTTCCAAGGCTGTGCAATGCCAGTGCTCTGAATTACTGTGAGTGTTCTCTCTTTACCTCCAGATGCTGTTCCAGTAATTATTCTTCCTTGCTCCTCACCACTGAGATTGCACCACACTCTACTGGCTTGTTTCATTCATCTACAAACATTTGCCATCTATTTCCTTGTCCACAACTTAACCCCAATTTTTAGCTCTCTGAGGCCATATGATTGAATGATCAATTACTTTCTGTACTTCCCCTCATTCTCTCTTGCAGCCTCTCCCATTGAGATTTTATTTTATCTGTGCAATAGGAACCGTAGCTTTTGATAAAAATCATACCAGTAATTTTCAAATTTGAAAGTCAATTTCCACTTCTAGTCCCTGTGACTAGAAAAGTGCACTTGAAATTTTTGATTGCTGATCTGTTCTGGAAATACCCCATGTCACTTGAAGACATCACTCTCTTCTGCAATTCTTTTTTGTTGTTGTTGTTGTTTTGTTTTTGCTCATTTCTTAATGAGTCTACATTTAGGAATGCCCCAAGCTGGCTCCTTGGCCATATTTTGTATATCTATTTGTCAGTAGTTAATTTCATTAAATGTCATAGCTGTAAAAATACCTACTTCCTGACTGACATCTTAATGATATTTCTTCTGTAAATCAACATTTTATAGACAAACTTATACATAGGTTTTCTTGAGTGTTGATTAACAGTGTTAATCTTTTTTTCCATTTCTAATTTTTTCCAAATATTTCTGCAGAGGTTAATTTTTCTCTTTTCAGAGTCATAGGACAATATCTCAATATAATAATAAACTCTTGTACCAATTTCATTGTTTTTAGTTATTTGGCTTTTTCTATGTTGAAGTGCTTATAAATAGGACAAGCATGGAAAGTATTACACCTTTTTGGTAAATGTATGATTTGATTCTAGGCACACAAGTTTAAGGATAATTTGTGGATATACTTAAGATATGTTTTAGTAGATAATGGCCCAAATATTTCTTCAGGAGAGTCTTACTTGAGTAAACTGGTGTTATGTGGGTGCTGCATACAATGTAGCAGCTGCTATTAGTGTATCACTGTGAAAGTTAGATACCTCTATCATCAGTAATGATACTTCCCTTTAATACTCATTTAAGACATCTTCCATGTTTCCATAGGCTGGCTGATGATTTTGTGAAGCATTCTAAATGTGCATTTTATATATCAATCTTTTATTAGCTTTATGTATTGTAAGTACTTTATTCCAATGTATTGTCTTGTTACTCCATTAAATTTATTTAAATGTTATTAATTACATGTTGACCAAGATGAAAATGACTATACATCATCTTGAGTAGGATGGCAAGAGTAACTTTATATCATCCAATACATGGACCTTGATTCATCTTTCTTAAGTTACAGAATATTGCTCCATATTATTCTGTACTTTTAATGTCAATGATTTAACTTTTCACTACAATTATTAAGATGTATCAATAATACTAACTATTAAAGCATTTACTTTGAAATTATATTTTCTGTTGTCATCTTGCTTCTACATTAATATTTTACAAAATTTGCTACATAAATAACAATATACTAAATTCCCTTATTCTGATTTAAGGATTTTTAGGAATTACCTCATTTTCAAACATATGCGATAATTAGTTTTATTTTTCCCTTTCTGAATCGTACACCTTTTAGTTATAACTTATTCAGCTTATTTTGTTGGTGAGGATTTTAAGTGCATCACTACCAGACAATGTTGACAGGAAATAATATATCATAAACACAAAGAAAATTCCAATTTATCACTATCAGAAAGCCATTAATATGCATAATGCTTAACATAAGTTTTCTCTCAGTATGAATGAAAACTTGTCCAAAAGCCCTGATTGCCTGATTTTTCTTTTAAAATTCATTATGTGGAATCTTAAAAATTTCTGTGTTCAGCTATTGAGAGGATCAAGTTAATTTTAGGGTTTAATGCTTGGAATTAGAGGAGTTACATAGACTTAATTTCACTTTCTATATGAATGTCGTATTACTGGACAAAAATTCATTACTTTCACTTTTATAGTTGTTATTTGAATTGCCCACTTTTGCCTGCATTTTCTTCAATACCTTTATGATATTTCAGCAATGAGTATATCCAACCTCAAACAATAATTTGTGAAAAATCTTTTTTCAATCTGTTTTTTTAAGATTCCTGAGATTTCCTTAAAATATGGATGAATCCTTAATCAATAACACATGAATGCTATTGTTGGTGACTTAAGACATTTGAAAAGAGCAATTTCTTAAGAGATTATGTCTTCTAATTTTATGCCTTTAGAAACAATTATGGAGAATTGTATTTTTATTATCCTCTTATCTAAATTTTATAATTGTATATAACTGTGTTCAGACCTTATCAGTCTTGAAACTACTGAGTTTTATTTTTTATGGCAATTAATTTTAATTTATATTTTCACTTCTCAATTATTTTTACTATATAAATATAATTAATTTTAACAAAACTTTATGGCTTTCAATTTTGTCTGTGTGCTTCTTCACTCATTGACAAGTTTGAACAAAGTTTCTTTAAATGATCACTTTGGTTTGAATGTGAAATATTCCCAGTAGTCTTAAAGTGCTTGATGGACCCCAGTTCATGAAACTTCTTTGACGTGCTGTTCCCTATGTCATTTCATTACTCCTAGGTAATATGCTGAATATTGATGGTGTATTCACCACATCAATGCTTGGTCTGTCTTTTCTCTTCAGCCTTTCTGAGACCACGTGGGACATTTACACTTTTCAAGGCTGTCTTGCTTCAATTTTTATCTCCCTTCCTGAGCTCTTGACTTAACTCCATGCCCTGGGTTTATTGTCATCTCCTATCTCTAATTTTGCTTATTTGTCCTACAAGGTGTCCAGTAAATTTTCTGGCTCTTAGCTATGACATTGGAACTGTAACAGATTTTTTTTTT
>PVHP010025783.1:0-26300 GCA_004024765.1 Zapus hudsonius | reverse complement strand
CTTCACCTCTTCCTCTGCAGCTGTGAAATGGTATTGGTGCTATTTGAAATTCTGTGTTCAAATGCAAAATAGAGAGAGAGTGGGGGGGAGAGAGCTCACTTGCATTTTCTGGGGTCTTCATCGGAGTCTCAAAGAGATGCAGTACTCAGGAAAAGTTAAGGATTATAGTGCTATATTGTATTTTATATCTGTGATCTCATCTTTAATTGCTCTGTCTGCTTAATAATTACACATAAATTATAAGTATTCTAAAGGGCTTTTTTTAGGAGAGAAAAGGAAGGAATGCTACATAGAAATTTCATAGTGAGAAAAATAATCAAAATAACTATAACAAAATATACCTGTTTAATCACGGAGAATAGTGGTAGCACACTTGCCTAGCATTCGTGTGGCCCTGGGTTGGATCCTAACACACACACACACACACACACATGTATTAAAAATAAATATAATGGCATACTTTATCTGTGAGTATGCAGTCTTTTTTTATAACTGATTTTGAAAAGTTATGCCCACCTTCTGAACTAATGGACTGAGAAGAATGTCCATAGATGGTATATATTTGTGTAAAAATGTAATCCAATGCCTTTTCTCTTTCTATTTTGCTTTTTAAAGGAAATAAAAAAAAACCAATCTCAACAAATCTATCTTGAAGGTTCCTTATGTGAAAGATCCCCAAATACTGTTGGGAGATGATATCCACAGAAAATTCCTTCACCATATGACATTGATATACATATTGACCTAGGGACTAAAGAATTCCATTGTGTCGTACATATTAATGTGGGATTTTTAAGATAACCCCACAGGACTTGCCTTGCTAATTTGAAAAGTAGATAAGTCCAATAAAATGAAAACTTGTTCAGAGAAAAAGCCTTGATGAGAAAAGATCTCAGGAGACCAAATGGTAACACCAAACCATTGGGAGAGCAGATATATTTCCCCCTAGAACAAAATATCTTCCATCTTGATTTTTCCAAAATAATTTTTATGAACATATTGTGAATTACATAAGACACCAGCCCTGCTGCTTTGGGAGCAAAAAGACAGAGCTGACAGATGTAGTTATTTGCCAGGAACAACCGTGTGAATTTATAAATATTTCACAAGTGCAGCTTTCAGAAGAGTGACTTTCACTGCCATATTAATGCGACCTTGCAAATTTATAGTCTGGGCATTTGTGGGTTATGAATGTCCAGTATTCGAGGCTGGTGCCAAGAACATGGTTTATGTTTAAATTTTTTTCTCAGATCACAGACTTCTTGGATGTTAAGATCTGTGTTATAATTCAGCTGCACATGAGGTACAAGGCTACATAATGCATCAGTTCCCACTCCCAATGGCCAGAATCATAAATATACTCATTACAACATACTTCATGTGACAGAATGACACACAAAGCACAAAAATATCTCTAAAGAATGGGGAATTTGTGGCCGCAGAAGCAACAGCGACATGATTCCATGCTTGTAGCCAGACCCATAGTATGTGACCTAAAATTATAATTATGTGCCATAATATAAATAAAACTGAAGTAATATGTTTAAGAAAATAACTTCTCAGTATCTACACTCATATGCAGCAAAGGTACACTACTGAAGAGATAGAATTCATCTTTTAGTATTCATCAATTCATAGCATTATTCTTTCAGCAGGAAGATAATGGAGGAAGACATTCCACAGTTGTTCTCTTGGAAATTTGTTAAATTGCTTTTTGTTTTTAACTTTTATTTTGCTGTATGTGTGTGGTGCATGTGTGTATGTGTGTGTGCATGTGGAGGGGCACATTTGTGTGTGTGTGTGTATGCATACAAGTGTGTGTATGTTGGTGTGAAGACCTTGGTTGACAATGGGTGTCTTCCTTTGTCACTCTTTTCCACCTTATTCTTTGAGAAAAGGGTCTTTCACTGACCCTGGAGCTTACCAGTTCGGCTTGTCTAGCTAGCCAGTGGGACTCAGGAATTCTCTGTCTATGCCTCCCTAGTGCTGGGATTGCAGATGTGTACCACCTATGCCTGGCACTTTATGTGGGCATTGCGGATCCAAACTCAGGTCCCTGTGCTTGTGCAGCCCACCCAGAGCCACCCTCCCAGCCTTAAAAATTGTTTTTTGCATGGGTCATGCCCAAGGTGAGGCTTTTTGATGGTCCAGACTTTGGAGAAAGAGGAATAGTTTCTTAGGGCTTGAAGAAAGCCAGAGATGAATCTGAAAGGGACCAGACTGTGGTTGTATTCCAGAAAGTTCTTCTCTTTCAACATGTAACAACCTAGTCAGAGCCATCAACCATTAGTGAAAGTCAATGCCACTGCTCAGTCTTTCTCTTTTAAGTAACCCGGTTATGATGAACATATCACCTGACTTCTCAGGCTTTTGTTTCCTCTTTTGTAAAATGTTCACATTATACCAAGTGATTGCAAAATCCTTTCCAGCTATGATGATTTTTTGAGTGGGCCAATATACTTCAATGTTTAGAGTATGTTATCATTTACAATAATAGCTATTTTGTTGATTACTGATCACACTCTTCGTTCCATAAAGAAAATACCTCATTCCTTCACTGCCTGGTCTGCCATTTCTGTTTTGCTCTTTCGATTATATTGCCCCTTAAAAAAATTCATTGGGAGTCTAACCATGAATAATGGAAAAAATCTGTGTTCTCACATATGATTAGTAGCATGAGTAAGGATCTTCTGAATTACTAAAGCTAAATAAATAAATAAATAAACAATCCCTTTTTATTCCAAGGCTTAATCCTACTGAGGCTCCCAAACTGATTAATCACTCAGCAGGCAGCAGGCAGCCCTTATTAGCTAATCTCACACATTTCGATGAAATGGACTGCATCCTGTGAAAAATCACACACACACACACACACACACACACACACACACACACACACACACATCCAAATCCATGTAGTAATTATATGAGAAAATTCTTTGTTAATGGTTCAAAAGACAACCTTGGTCTTAAGAATAAGATTCTGTCAAGAGCAAATCCTTCCTTCCTTATTTGCTTCTAACTTGAGGGATAGAACTCGTCAAATGATTGCTAGAGTTAGCTAGGACAACTCCAGCTTGAAAACTAATTGAATCAATTTCCCTTTCCTCATTATCTTAAACTGTAGCATTTTAAAGACGTGAAGGAGAATAACCATCTGCAATTCAGATACTTGTAGATCTCCTGTTTTTATCTTTCTCTTTTTTTTCTGTATTTTGAAATTTCTTTTTAATCTTCCTGTAAAGGTAAAAAGTCTAAAAAGAAATTAACTATCTATATTCTTCTAATATAGCCATGTATTTATGTGATAAATGGAACATTACCATACAAAACAGCTAAGATAACATCCTTAGCCCAGGCTCAATTTGCTTAATTTTGCATCTTCCAATGATTAAATCAAGGGTCACTCATTCTTCAAAATTAATAGCAGATACAAATTTAGAATTAAAAATAATAAGAAAAATAGTTATTTACCCAATGTATAGCCAACCTGTGGAATTCACTACTGGGGCATCACAGAGTTAGTGCACAGATGAATTAGAAAGGGTTAGATAATTCTATGGCTAGTCATAATACTACAGCTAGGAGCGTGAAGATAACAGTAACAGAGCCACATGCGTCAGGGCACAAGCTGATCATCTTGAAAGCTTTGAAGTTCTTTTATTTCCTTGTGCTCTGAACAAGTGGCTGAATCCACAGTGAGGTTTATCTCTGAAAACGCTATATCTAGTTCACATTAAAAATATTTTATTTATGAGAGAGAGAGAGAGGGATAAATTTCTGGACACCTACCAACTACCAAAGCTCAGCCCAGAGCAGATAAAGATGCTAAACAATCCTATCACAATCACAGAGATTGAATCTGTAATCAAGAACTTCCCCAAACAAAAAAGCCCAGGTCCAGATGGTTTCTCAGGCGAATTCTACCAAACCTTCATCATAGAACTGAAACCTCTCTTTTTGAAGCTTGTTAGAGGCATAGAAAAAGAGGGTAGGCTCCCAAACTCCTTCTACAAAGCTAGCATCGCCCTGATTCCCAAACCTGACAAAGATGCAACAAGAAAAGAAAACTAGAGACCCATATCCCTGATGAACTTGGATGCAAAAATCCTAAACAAAGTCCTAGCAAACCAAATGCAAAGCCACATCAAGACTATTATTCACCCTGACCAAGTCGGCTTCATCCCAGGGATGCAGGGATGGTTCAACATATGCAAGGCAATAAATATAATTCACCACATTAATAGACTCAATTTCAAAAACCACATGGTCATCTCAATAGATGCTGAGAAGGCCTTTGACAAAACTTAACACCACTTCACGTTCAAAACTCATTGTTTGCCCGTTTAATAATGTAACTCATTATGGACAATAAAATTAAAAAAAAAAAGATTGTGAGAGCCATGGTGGAGGAGAATATCCAGAGACATGGCCCCCCTCAGTAGCAACATACTCGGGCCATCAGAACTGGGCTGACTCCTAGACTATAAGGACTGATCCAGACTACCCATGGAGGAGGATATCCAGCTGATTGGGGATGGGGAAGAGGGGCATTGAGGATAACAACTCATTGTTT
This sequence comes from Zapus hudsonius, assembly GCA_004024765.1. NCBI lineage: Eukaryota > Metazoa > Chordata > Mammalia > Rodentia > Dipodidae > Zapus > Zapus hudsonius. The sequence continues at coordinate 21,724 of PVHP010025783.1, read as the reverse complement.
GCCCATTAAATAATATAACTCATTATGGACAATAAAAAAAAGATTATCCCAAAAAGCACTATAAGCCCCCTCTCAATGTGATCTAGGGTTTTCTCATGCAACGAAGACCCCATCGCTCACTGTTTCTGAGAAGACTCTCAGACCCTTTGGGATGCATGGCAGGCTACTACTGTTGTGTGACCACTCCCCCCATGTGCGTGCTTACTGTGATGTCAATTAGTACTTTGAGAATTAATGGCCAGAGGTCAGGAACAAAATAAATGGTTTGCTTTTTTTCAATTCTTAAGTTCTGGCTCTTTATTTATTTATTTATCTATTTATTTATTGAGGTAGGATCTCACTCTAGCCCAAATTGACCTAGAACTTAAACTCTAGCTCCAGGCTGGCCTTTAGCTCACAGCCATCCTCCACCTCTGCCTCCCAAATGCTGGGATTAAAGGCATGAGCCACCATGCCTGGTCTGGCTACTTTTTAATTGCTTTTGAATTAGGCAGGACAATTGTACTTTTTTGTTTTTAGCTCAGTTCTCATTCTCTCTCTCTCTCTCTTCACTCTTTCCCTTCCCCCCTTTCCTCACCTCCTTCTCTGTCTCCCTTATGTTATATTGGGCAATAAAAACACTCTTATACATTATATTACTTTTATTCATAATATATTCATCCATTATTATCTTCTTAGCTGATTTTATAAATTGACTACTAAGTTTTTCATCTTTCAAGTTATCATAGCTAGCAGTTTTGGCATTGTTTTGCAACTACGTAATACAGTTTGACATTATTCTAGCTTCTAAAGCAGTTTCACCAATTTTGGGTTGTAATTTTCCAGTCCCCGTTCCAGTCCCTGTTCACCAGTTTGTCCCAAAGCTATTGTAAATATTTTAGAGTGTTATTAACAACAGTACTCCAGACCAGACCACTTTCCATATCAGTTAGGTTTTACTGCATAATACATTGTCTAAAACTTTGTGGATTGTGGCATTCTATAAATTCTAAAATTGTTATTAGTTATATGACATATCTTGTAGAATAATTAATATTACATAATGAACATATACCACATTCTAGATTAATTATAAACTAATTAATTTTCATGGCTTTAGGTTAACTGGATGATTTTTTTTCCTTATAAATTTGACTTGGCTGGGCCTAGAAGGTTTAGAATGGCTCCCCATCTGAATGGTTGGTGTTCTCCATCTGGGGGGACAATAGTAATGTGTCTGCTATTATTGTAGGCTGACCTAGGCTCACCTACATGGTGGAAAGTCATACACAGGGGCTACATCAGGAATCTGTAGGCCACCTTTTGCAATGCACCCCAATTATTTTTTCACTCCCATTTATCTCATCTTCTTGATTCTAGTATTGACTTTATCACCACTTGACTGGTTGCCTTAGCAATTACTGACTTCCTCATTATGGCACCTGATCAAGACCGAGAAGACTAATACCATGCATTCGCATAATAGTTATTCAATATTTTATTGAGCTACATTTCCTTGGGTCTTATTGGCGAGTTTAATTCTTCCCAGCTTTCATTTGAGAATCTTATACTTAAAATTATTAACAACTAGTTCTCACTACTTGAGAGCTGGTTGAATTAAAATTATCATACTTCGAAGGGCATGATCTTTTTTACTACTCATGATCTTTTGCACCCTTTTACTTATTAGGGTATTGACATTTTCCATAAGACTTACTTTGCCCTGAAAATGAATATTGAATACCATTATAAACGTGTTTAAAGATCTGGATATGAAACTTTAAAAAAATGTTTTTCTGCCTTGGGATTAGTAGTTCTAGAGAAGGAGGGAATTTGAGAGAGACCAGTTTGGGGAATAGGAAATAGAATTATATTTTGTGAAAAGCATCTCCTTAAGGCTCTGCATTCTTAAATCCATCAAAGGAGTCATTTATTTCTTTCATAAATCTGTAACGATGGCACAGTTGGACATAATGGCTTGTAATTTTCCTTTGGTCAGCAAAGAGAAAAATGAAAGAAGTAAACAAGCCAGTAATGTCCACCCAATATTTCTTAATAGCCCCTGAGATGGCAAACCTAAATGATCTTGCTTGCTGAAAACTATGGCAATATTTGAGAGGATGAGTGTCTAGTCATAAATGGAACATAAATAATGAGATGATTTCCTCTGCCCTGCAGAACCGGAATGCTGGCCACAAATCCCTGCCGCATGCAAGCCTTCTGCGTTCAAGCAGGCCTGTCATTGAACTAGCAGAATCAACCCCCATTTTCTTTTCTTATCAAATTCAAAACTCTTAACATGCTTATAAACTGAAAGCTTAAGCCAAAGTTTTGATTTATTTCGCCAACTCTCAAATTCATATCTTACTGTTTCAAGATAATTCCCTCCCCTCTAAAACTGAAGGGCTTATATTCAAATAAATAATTCTACTTAAAAGTTTCTGTTTTAGGTCAGTGAACTAGATGACTGAGCTTGAAATTTTGTTACATATGAATAAATAATCAAAACACTTTGTCTTGTTTTTTCTTTAGCAGTAACTTTTTGAAGAAAATGTGTGAAAAAAGTATGATAATTAAGTATTTATTGCAAGGAAAATATATTCTGTTTTAAGCTAAAATACAAAAATTTCTGTTTTAAGCCAAGATACATCTTTATATTAAGATATTTTAAACACAAATCTGTGTATGTATATTTATGTGTATATATGAAATATATGAAAATGGACTACTTGAAGGAATTATTTTGTGAAGTGGTTCCTGGGACCAATGAATGTTAACACACACTGATCTGGAAGTAAATGCCTCATTTTCTATGGGCAGTATATGCACAGGAAGATGAGTTTTAGTTTATTTTGTTTTCATATCCAATACCTCAATACTATTACCATTATGACTCTGGTCTGGAATCATTTACTGCTCCTGACTTTCTTACTCTTTGACAACTGCCAAATAATTTCTATCAAAGTAATTTTTTAAGTGTTCATGGCCTAATAACCATTTGTTTTTGTCAAATTCAAGTTTATCTATGAACAGGTAGCACATCCATTTCCTACAACGATCTTATAATACAATATTCTGATAAGTGGGGTTAACTCTAGCTCAGCTCTCAAGGGTCCTGTTTTGTTCACATCTGTTAGGGGTGGTTCAGGTCCTGTTGGTGGGATTGGGTTGTCCACAGTCTTGCTGCCTTCTGAAACATACAAACAGGATCTCCAACAGAGAGTGATATCAGTATAAGTTAAATGAGACAAAGTTTAATTTGGCAAGATTCTAATGGGTATAGCCTCTCTGTAGATCTCTGGTTAGTGGGGGCCCTTGGAGACCAGGTTCTTGGTCCTCATATGGGTTTACCATGGATCCCAGTTCCAGTTAAGGGTTACCTGCCACTTATCGGATCTCTTAGCCAATTAGCAACCATTGGTTACCCACCTAGGTTTGGCATCACTATTGCCTGGATGAGCACTTCTTGGCTTACAGGTCTCCACCATAGAGCAGTGTTTTCACTATTCTCGTAGCATCATTCAGTGTTGTTTATCAGTGAACTCTGCGTTCTCAGAATATCTTTGGTCAGTTTCCCCTGGAAGCTCATGTTATGCTTTCCAGCGTAACACATGCTACCATCTGGGAACTGGTTACCATTCTGGATCAAGCAGGGTCTCTTGGTGTTGTATGACAACAGTCTATAATATCTTCAGCAATAGGGTCTTACCTTTTGCCTGGGGTGGGTTTTCAAGAGCTTTGACATAAGCCTGTCTTGTTTTGGGGACCTTATGGTTCTCTTTAATCAACCAATGACTTCGACAGAGTGTTACAGGCCAGGGAAATTTGTCTTGGGGTTAGGCTTCCTCCTACCCTATTCAGGGCCTCTCTTACCTGATGATGCCCATGATTTCCCCAAGAACTTACTTCATGAAAATAAGGGTTTTAATGGCATCATTCATTATTGGTTTAGATTGGTGTGTAAGTCCCTCTGCCCTCCCCTTCCTCCTCCCTTCCCTACCCCAATTCCTTTGTCTGTCTCTCAATTCATCTGACAGGTTCTTTTTTAAAAAAATATCTTTATTATCAATAATTAGATACATCGTATAAGCAAATCTTGTGATGGCACCCCCATTTCCCTCCTCTCTGTCCCCTAACCACTAGGGTCCCTCGTATACATACTGGATCTATCAGAGGGTTATGAACTGTGCCAGAGGTAGCTAATTTTTCCTCCCTTTGTGTGTTGTTGCTGAGGGGTGCAATGTCTCTGGATATTTTCCCCCACCATGACTCTTACAGTCTTTCCGCCACCTCTTCTGCTCAGTGCCCTGAGTCATCGTGGGTGAGTTTTAAGTCTGCTTTATTGTTGAGATCTTAAGTATCTCTGGGCTTCTGCTTCTGTCTCCATTGACCTTTCATGGGTTATCTGACTTGCTGTGGTGGTGATAGGTCTCTTGTTTATCTCACCACTTTCTCATAGGGTTCATTTGGGCCCTGTATGGTAGGCCAGGGGTGGTTCATCTCCTGCTAGATGTCAGCCATCATTCCATGGCTTGTTGTTAGAATTGGGTTGTCTATGGCTCTCTCATTGCCTTCTGAAAAATACAAACAGAATCTCCTTTGGAGAGTGAGATCAGTATAGGTTAAATGAGATAAACATTGCTATTTTGGCAAGATTATAATGTGTGTAGCCTCTCTGTAATTCTCTGGTAGTGGGAATTTCCCCTAGGAGCCCAGGTTCTTGGTCCCCCTAAGATTTTTCCATGGATCCCAGTTCTAGTTAAGGGTTTCTTGTCACTGAGAAGATCTCTTAGCCAATCAGTAAGCCACTGATTACCCTCCTAGGTTTAGCACCACCATTGCACAGGTGAGCACTTCTAGCTGGTCTCTTCCATATAGCAGTGTGTTCAGCATTCTCCTAACATCAGTCTGTATTGTATATCAGTGGTCTCTGCTTTCTCCAAATATCATTGGCCTATTTCCTCTGGCAGCTCATGTAGCACCTTCCATGCTACACATGCTACCATCTGGGAGCTGGTTACCATTCTGGATCCAGCAGGATCTCTTGGTGTTGTTTGATGACACTGTGATTTCTTCAGCAATAGGGTCTTACGTTTGGCCTGGGGTGAGTATTCAAGAGCTTTGACAAAAGTCTGTTTCATTTTGGAGACTTCGTGGGTCGTTTTGATCAATAGCTCAGTGTGGGAAGGAACCAATGACTGGGACAGGGAGTTGCAAGCCTGAGCAATTTTTCTTGGGGTTAGGCTTCCTCCCATTTATGGCCCCTTTTACCAGGTGATGCCCACAGATTTCCCAGGAGTTTACTGTAAATATTTTATGGTATCGATTCATTATTGGTTTAGTTTATTGATAAGTCCCTGACCCTCTCATTCCTTCCTCCTATTCCTTCCATCCTCCTTTACAGTCTCACATTTCACCTGTCAGGTTTGCTTAGATTTCAAGCTTAATCTGTTTAGGAACCACATATGAGGGAGAATATGTGGTGTTTGAGTTTCTGTTCTTGTGAGTTCACTAAGTATGATCTGCTCCAAGTCTGTCTACTTTTCTTTAAATGTCATTATGTCATTTTTTCCTTTCAACCAAGTATAAGACCATAGTGTAAATGTATCACAACTTTGATATCCATTCATCCAGTAATGTGCATTTGGGTTGAATCCAATTCTTCACTATTATGAATTGAGCTGCCACAAACATGGTTGAGCAAATGTCTCCCTGCTGAGGTGTGACATCTTGAGAGTAGATGCCTAGTAGAGGGATAGCTGGGTCCGTTGATAGCTCTGTGTCCATTCTGTTCAGGAGCCTCCACACTGCTTTCCATACTGGTTGTACAAGTTCGCAATCCCACCAGCAGCAAATGAGGGTTCCTTTCCCCACATCCTCACCAGCATCTATTGTTGGTATTCAGGTGAGAGATCCTGAGTTTAGAGACCCCAAGTCAATGTGTCTATATTCTCAGCGTGACAGCTAACCTGTCCTGTCTTCTGGAGCCAGACACTCCCTGAACCTCCCGTGGCTGTTGCTACACACATCCTTGAAAGGAGAGCCTCAAACACAGGCTGCCAGTGCTGCTTCTGGGAGGCTGTACAGAATTGTGAGTGACCCATGGACAGAGCTGGGTTCCAATACCCAATTTGTGGAGTCTCCAGAAACTTTAGGGCATGTTTTAAGTTTGCCACATTACGTAGAAAGAGAAGAACAGTCATGCCTTGCCACTTGAAAGGCTGTGCCCTGCAACTTAATCTCTTGATTATGTTACCATTATAACTTCTCGGACTCCAGAAGATTGTAAATACTGCTAAACTCAGTTCTGTGCCAGACCACTCCACTTTGCTATATCCAGACAGGCTATCATAGGGGAAGAATGAATTGATGACAGGTATAGTAGAAAATAAAGTAGCCCAACATATAAAATACAGTTGTATAAGAAGTGTGAATATAAGGTATTCCATGACTAAAATATAAATAATATTTGTAACATAAACATACACTATAATTATGTTGGGACGATGGAGGAAAGAAGATACATATGTGGTTTGGAGAATTGTTGTAGGATGTGTTAAGAGACCTAACTCATCTTCTATAGAATGAAGACAAAAATGCTTAAAATGCAAACATCAAGAAATAACATCATAAGTGCATTTAAAAAATGATCATAAAAGCAAAAGAAATAACTCAAGGAACTGAAAGTGATTACCACATGGACCCAGGAATAGGTGCTGAGGAGGTGTGGAGAAAGGGTCTGTTTTTTGTCATATTTCATTTTTTAAGCTTTGTACATGTATTACTTTGATTAAAATAAAAATTAACTTAAAAGCATAATGCACTAATTGGTCCATTGCCAGTGAAATATTTAACTGAGATTAGCTGAGATCACAGTGGGACGGGGCCCAGTGGAATAAAGAGAACATTCCACAGAGGAGGAGGTGATAGTGAGGCAGGATAGGAAGACAGGAAGGGAAAGGAGCCCCTCATCCTGAAGTCTGCTTGAACTTTTTCCAACGGAGAAGCAGGAATTACAGCACAATTGATAATAGTTGTGTAAGGCCTTTCCGAGCTGCAAATGTACAATGGCTAGAACTCTAACCAGAAGCTTCATTTACAGGAAAAACTATGTCTTAAGCCCCTTATGTAGCCTTTGTGGCTCCTGGTTTTATCTTATCAGATTGTAATTGCTTCCAAGACATCTCCAGAAACACCCTATAGCCTAAAGTATGGAAGACGGAAACAAAGGTAGATGAGGGGAGGGTCCCCTAGAAGTGCGCTGAGCAATGAAATCCCATAAGGCTTCCAAAATCCGATATACAGACAGCACTAGGATACTTGAAATGGAACACTTCTACAGAGGCCCATGCCCATGCCTTGGGATGTATCTTACTTTCTGTCTGAGCTCTTCCCTTGTTCATAAGCCTTCTGCTTAAAATATATATCAAAATATCTTTAGTAAATCCAAACTTTGCTTTACGCTGGCTCATTCTGAAAGTCTTTTCTGCATCCGAAGCCATGAATTCAGGGTTTATCGGAGCTGAAGTCCTTAAATTATTAAGGGAACTCCTTCAATTGCTAATGGTAACAGTGTGGAGTTTGTGGTGTTGTGTCTCCTCACCTGTGACAATATTTTGAGAAGTCCAATTTGTATTTATAGCTCTTCTATAATTATTTTCTAGTGCCAACCTTGGCTACATCTTTGATCACCTATTGTAAGCTATGTCAGAGCACTAAACACATTGAGATGCTATACTAACCTGTTTGGAGTCTAGATGGGAAGCCACAACTCCAGCACATTTAGACACCATCCTCTTAGCCTGAGATGAGTTCATATATCTTTGTTGAGTGGCTAATTCAGTGTCAAGGAGTGCTCTGACTTGCTGGAGGAATATTGCACAGATTATTGAATATATTCAGGGGAGACAGAGAAGAGAGAAAGCCATTGCTTTCTTCCCTTCTTATGTTTCTGGAAGCTTGTAGAATTTAAATTACAAGTCTCCTGGGTAAAGATGATGCCCAATTCAACATTCTCAATTGCATGTAACAATTGTTATTGCTCAATAAATATTATGGTTGTAATACTTAGAGAGCTGAGGTGCTTGCAGTCACTAGTTCTGAGGAAATGAGCTCAAACTGCTCTCATATTTCTAGTTGACTCTCAAGTGATGATCTCATGTTAACCTTCTCATCATGTGGTATTTCCATAGCTACAGGTCGGAGAAGCTATCATGAGCCTCTGAGCTGAGTTCTGTGATGGCCACCACTGCTTTGTAGATTATAGGTGGTTTGTAATCTGTACCAATGACTGAGAAGATAACTGCTAGGGAAGAAAGATATAGGGGAAGAAAACCATATTGAGATTATTAAATCTTCAAATCCTCTTTCCTCTTTAATTATGAAAATCTGAGCAGCTATTCTGTACACAACACAGTAGTAGACACTGATGGGCTACAGACAGACCCCTACACCTCACAGAGCTTATAGCTTAGATGAAGACACAGGGTTATCGATGTCAGGCAGAAAGCTTGGAAAGAGCATGGTCTTGGCAGTCGAGGGCCTGAGCTTTGACTCTCTACTTCTAGGTGCATGGTTATCAATGAACTACTTAATCTTGTAGAGGTGTCTATAAAATTTCATAATAATGAATAAATAAATAAAATCATTCTCAGTAGGGTTTTGTAGATTTTCTTCCTCTCCTTTCTTCTTCCTTTTGCCCTCCGTTTCCTCCTTTCTCCTCTTTCCCCCTCCCTCCTTCTTATCTATCATCTATTTATCTTCTCCTCTTTCTCCTCCTCCTCCTTCTTCTTTCTTTCTTCTTTCTCTCTCTCTCTTCCACAGGGTTTTGTCATGTAGCTCAGGCTGGCCTTTAGACTCAAGCTTTCCCTGCCTCATCCCCTAGAATGGTGAGATGACAGCGCTTTAAAATTTCAATGCTTACAATGCTCTCTTCCAGACACAAAATGAGCTTGATATTCATGACCTCACAGTGGCTGACCTCACACTAGACCTCAAAAATAGGAAGAAAGAAAATGATATCAAAGTAGAAAGAGACTAGTTGGAAAGAAGGGATTCAGTGGAAGGGGGAAGCGAGAGTGGTGGGAGGGGATCATGATTATACTATATTTTTATGGAAGTTGTCAATAAGAAAGTTTTTAAAAGATTTTAATATTTTAATAACAATATATTATCATTACAAAAGAAAGTAGTGGAAGGAACTGGAGATGAGATTGCATGGGGTTATCTTTGGAAGTGGTATTTGAGCTGGGTATCACAAAATGAACGAGATTTTGATGCACTGCCACAGGAAGTAGATGGTGTGTCAGTTTCTAGACATGCAATGATGAACAGATCAAAGGCATGGATGATTTTGAGTTGACAGTCAGCTATGTTTGGTGGACTGTAGTCAGAGATGTCGCTGAAAAGCAAAATGATCCAAATTAGACTATGCTTCCAAGGTCACAGGAATCTAAATTTCATGCTGGGAAGGGAGGAGGAAGGGAGAGAAGAGAGAGAAAGAAAAGAGAATAGAAGAGAAGCAAAGAAGAGGAGAGAAGAAAGGTGAAGAGAGGAAAGGAGAGGAAAAGGGAGGGGAGGGGAGGAGAGGAGAGGGGAGGGGAGTTAGAAAGTTATTTATTGTTCCTGAGTTGAGAGGAGTTGAAGAGGCTACCTGTGCCCCGTGCTCCCTGTACAATGAGAATGCCATGCCACCAAGAGATGGTGTTGCTGTGTTCACTAATATGGAATCCAAGAAGGCCTGGTTTACAAGGAAAATGATATTTATTTTTTGGAAATTGGTGACTATTTTAATCCTCAATATAATTAATTTTTTCTTTCAAGAAAAAAGTTCTTAAGTCGATGACCACAAGAAAATTAAAAATTCAGTCATTCATATTATGAGTAATATGACTTTCGCATGGCTTCCTCTGTGTCATGCCAGGAAGTCAGCTAACATGTAATGAATCAGATTCTATGCTTTCACTGTAAGGATACATTAGGAATATTAACATTCCAGGCACTCTCAAGCCCCTCTTAATTCCCTCACTCCTTAGCACAAATTGTATCAGCTACAGCAGTGATCACTAATAATTTAACAAAAAGAATATCTCTTCACATTTGTGTTGATTTATCTTTGCACCTGATTAAATGACCACCAATAAATATGGAAAGGATTTGTGCTGATTTATCAATAGGGCATGAGTCAAGAAACATTACAAAATAGTTTCCAAATGCTAAATTTGGTTGAAAAGTCAGCAAAGTGAATTTAAAACAAGACAACCCTTTTGAATTAGCACTTTTCATTTTCCTTACCTGCTGATTCACCTTGAGCTGTTTCTTCAAATTCACAGGCCATTGTGCATGTCTCAGGCAAGGGAAATACTAACTCATCTTACAGCTCTTTTCATTCATTACTATTCATTCTTTATTATTTTCCTGGTTGAGATGATTTCTGTTAACATCATCTACTATAAGCTTGAACTTTTTTTTTTTCTTTTTCGAGGTAGAGTCTCACTGTAGCCCAGACTGACCTGGAATTCATTATGTAGTCTCAGGCTGGCCTTGAACTCACAGTGATCCTCCTGCCTCTGCCTCCCTAGTGCTGGGACTAAAGGCGTGCACCACCACACCCAGCAAGTTTGAACTTTTAAGGTCACAGAAAGATGAGTAAGAGGTATATGTCCATTGAGAGGCTTCTGCCTACATCTTGAAGTAATCAAGTATTAAGTATATACATCAAGATATTATCCCACTCTATTTTCTTCTCTCTCTCTCTCTCTCTCTCTCTCTCTCTCTCTCTTTCTTTTCCTTTTTTTTGTAATGTCTCCTATCCCAGGCTGACCTGGAATTCACTATGTAGTCTTGGGGTGATTCTCCTACCTCAGCCTCCCAAGTGCTGGGATCTAAGGTGTGCGCCATTGCACCTGGCTTTTCTCACTATCTTTCAAAACATCCTGCTCCTCTCACAGCTCTCCAATATTTCTAAGGTCAATGAGGAAACATCACAGGCCTATATCTTTTGATTGTCAGATGTCTTTTACCTTCTTGGAACTTTCAAAACTAGAGTTACTTCAATCTTGGTCATTCATTCATTCATTCACTTTGTCTTCTTCCCATGTTTTAAGGACTGAGTTTCTAAGGAGCAGAATGTGCTTGCCTCTTGTCCTTTCCCTCTTCCCAGTGGCTGGAATTCATACATGGTATGGAGTTATTCCAGAAATTCCAAGGAAGACAGAATAAAAAGATACAAGTTTCAGATCCAACACAGCAGAACCATCCTATTAGGCCTGTGGGGCTTATATCTGGACTACAATATCAGAGAGAACTAAATTGCAATCTTGTTTAATCTGTCATTGCTGGAACTTGCTATGCAGTGAAACCTATATAGTGAACCATCTGGATTAAAATAATACATAGGCTAGGAAAGTGATTGAGAGAAATTTTGAGAAAAGGAAAAATTAATCACCTGCTAACAACCACCTGCAAATTTACATATTAGCTTCTGTGCCTTCCTCACATGTGCATGTTTTTACATAACAGTAATAAATTTACATGCTGCTGGATATTCTTTGCTTCTAGAATTTACCTCATATATTACATATTTTCTAAGTTTTAACCTAGTTCTTAATTTCTTCTTCCTGGAGGTTTCCTGATATAAGCAAATGTAAATGCAGACTCTTACTTTCCCTCTCAGTGTATTCTCCTGTGTATTAGGAAACATCTGTGAATTTATTTCTTTTTAAGATATAGTCTTCCTATGCTACCCAGTCTGACCTCAAATTTCTAGACTCAAGCAATTCTTCCACCTCAGCACCCCACTCCACCCCCAAAGTAGGTGGGACAATAAGGTGTCACCCTGCCTTTCTCAAGAGCATCTTTTGAAGACATAGATTTTCAACATGTAAAATTTAATAGCTGATAAGAGTTTCTGGTAATATTATAGGTATGATTCAATTTCAAGGACTTATTCAGAACCTAGAACTTTCAACTTGTTTGAAAATTCATTGAAATGACATCCTAAGGAAATTTCTAAAGAGTAGAGCCTGGTGGTCAGAAATAGCTTGAGAAAGAATGTTTGATTTCAAAGCTCAGGTTTTCCCAGCAGCACTCACATTCCAGGTGTCTGTTAGGACAAGAATATGGTGGCTGCATGCTCTATAAATCATGTTGCATTTCTTTTGTCATTTCTGAAATTTGTTGTCAATCGGGAAGATCTGAAACCATTTATTTCAAGAGCACAGAGGGCTGATGTTATATGACACCCTTTTGGCTACAATATAAACCCTGACTTGAAGAGGCTTGAACAATAAGAAAATTTCTTAGTGGCCAGGTGTAGTGGTGCACACCTTTAATCCCAGCATTTGGGAGGCTTCGGTAAGAGGATCTCATGAGTTCAAGGCCAGCCTGAGCTACATACAGAGTGAGTTTCAGGTCTGCCTGGGCTAGAGTGAGACCCTGCTTTAATGAAAAATGTCATGAGAACATTTCTTGGCTCATCTAATATGACGCTTGGTGGTAGATCAGAGTTTTGAGTTGATTGGCACACTGTCTGTCCATTCCTCCAGGCACCAGAGCTCGGTCTGTCTTGGCTCTCTGCTGTCAGGTGTATCTATTTTATCTTTGGGGTGACTTTGCTCACATAGGCATGGAGACTTCTAGAGAGAGTCAGTATTCTTTACCTCTCCAAGGTCGTAGTGCTGTGGAGTGGGGATTGGTTATCCAGGAATACTGAACATTAGAGGATCCACTGTGAGTTCAATGAGATGGACAGGAAATAGATGCCAATGTGAGCAAGATCTCATCTGAAGTGACACAGCAGGGAAATTAAAATGTAACTCCCAGGGCCAGGCGTGGCACAAGCCTTTAATTCCAGCACTTGGGGGGCATAGGTAGGAGAATCGCCTTGAGTTTGAGGGAACCCTGAGAATACATAGTGAGTTCCAGGTCACAATACTAATTTTCTCTTCCAGCTCATTTGGACAAGATCAGCTTTCCATCTTCTCACTTGCACCTTGGTCTGTCCTGACTCTATTCCCAGCCCTACCTGCAAGCTAATTCTCATCCAAATGCACAAGAAAAGCCAAATCTGTGTGAGATACTTGGAATATTGCCTAATCCAATCCCACAGAAGCAATTAGAATTCAATGACAGGGATCTAATGAAAGATATAAAACCATGAAAGATGAAATGTTATAGAGTAAATATCAAAACTCAGTTTCTGTGTTCAGCCTTTTCTTGGCTTTTATATATTCATAGGACACAGAAGTCCTACATAACTGTCTCATCTTTCATTTCTGTGTGTATGGTTCTCTCTCTCTCTCTCTCTCTCTCTCTCTCTCTCTCTCTTGTACATGTGTGTATAAGTGTGTGTCAAGGCCAGAGGACAATATTAGAATGTTCTTCAGGCTTCATCCACCTTTTTTGAGACAGGGCCCTCACTGGCCTAGAACTCACCTAGTGACCTACCTGTGTTCATCTCTCCAGTGCTGGGATTAGAAATGAAATACTAAGTCTAGCAAATTAACTTTCACATTCAAAGAGAATTTTTCAGACCATTGTTTGGATATTCTCCAAAATCCAGATTTGTTTTTAGTCTTCTAGACATTGATCTAACATTTTCATCCGTTGACAACCTTGCAGAAGACTATGAACCTCCACCGAATAAATGCTATTCCCGTCCTGTAGGTTTAGGCCTAGAGAATGAAATGTAATGAGAATCTGACAGCCTCATCCTATAACTGTTATAACAGGGTCATTATTTAGTTCAACAGAGAGGAGAACATCTATTTTTCTTACTTAAAGGTGTCCCTGGACTATAAATCCCCACCCTAAAGCCAGTCTTGTAAAGGCCAAATGTGAACATAAGAGGTAATAGCAGTAGGGAAGGAGTCTCTTTAAAAGGTGAGTGAGAAAGATGAGTGCAATTTGATAGCCTCAGGGATGTTAAGAGACTGGGCCATCCGACATTTATGGGCTAGCAGAGCTGTAGCCCTAAGCCTCACAATGCTTTCTCTGGTTTCTGGATACCCTAGAGTCACTGTCAGAGGTGAGGCTGGGACTGAGCCTCACAAAGTCAGAACTATCTACACCATAGTTGTATTTTTGTTTCTTAAGCAATAATGCACCAAACTACACACAGTGGCTTGCCCATGTACCACAAAGATTCTGTGGTAAGATGTAAGATGAAAGATGAAGCTTTTCCCAGAATCTCAAAAATACAAGCAATTTAGCAAAGATGCAAGACCCAGATGATACAAGTTTCTGTTGTCCAAGCTTTACCAGGGAGACAGCGTGACCCTGAGTCTCCTCTCTGTCTACATAGCTGCACCCTGTTTACCTCAGGTTCCTGCAGTCATATACACAACACCCCTGAGCAAGCAGCTTTCTGTTCTGCATTTGTACTTTCTTATCACTGGCTGGTTTTCTGTTTGTGCCCGCAAATTATGTAACCTCAAAAACTTGCAACCCACTAATAGCATAAAGCATTCAAGGTGATGTCAGACTGCCTGCCAAACTGTCTGTAAAAGCTCTGAGCTATCAGAGATTGGTACTCAGGCTTTGGAAGTTATTTCCCTGAGTCCATATCGACATGAATAAATTTTCTGATTTGTCACTCTATCTCTGGCGCCGCCATCTCTGTGTGACTCAGTTTCCTGTAACACAGACTTTGCACTGTTCCCCGTGTACTATCCCTTTTATCAGCGGTTGCTTGTGTTAGTCTCTGTAACTATTTGGTATTGAGTTCAATTGAGAAATTATACTAAACTGATCAGAATTATGATTTTTAAGTTAGAGAACCAATTGGGTGCCCAGAATAGTAGTTGGTACTTGATGCCCATCAATTTCTCAAAATTTAAATATTTTCTAATATTTTTCTGCAGACTTCACTTCGGAAAGGGTAATATATCTGAGTACCCACTTTGGCAGCACCCCGACAGTTGAATAATTAGCCTAAGAGTATAGGTCGGCAACTAGATTATGTTATCACAAGGTAGCAAGTTCAAATTAAATTCTGAGCACATCATGGAATTCCTTTTGAGCACTTTAAAGTCTCTTTACTTTTTGCTCTCAGGCTTATAAAATTGGGAGATTCATATCTTGACCCATGTTAGATTAATAAGCAACAAACACGCTAACTTTCTGAGCAAATGACTAGCAAGTTACTAAACACATTTATTTATAACTATATTTAAGAATACTGAAATGAAAATTAGTATATACCTTTAAGAAGGCATTTTAGAAATACCTATTAAAATTCAGAGTAATAATATTTCACTTGTTAGGTTTTATTGATATGAGAATGCTTTCTATTCGAATTTTAAATTAAAAAAATTAAAATAAAGATTACTGTGCCTTTTGGGCAGTAGGAATGCTGTGGATCACTGCAATCACTTCATAGTTCAGCTATAACTTTTATTTTGGAATGGCAACATGGGGCTGGCGGTGTAGCTCAATGGTATCGTGTTTGCCTAGGTCATGTGAAACCAGTGCTGTAATGTTAACATACTAATGGCTCAGTATTCCATGTTAACAGTTTCAATAGAGACACACATCTTCTGCATTCTGCACATAGGATATAATAATTAAATAAAAACGCCCCTGGACAGTTTTAAAGAAACATTGAATGACTGTTATCAAGTGGCACTCTGATTGATAATGAAGAGAAAGAAAAAGAAACAGGGAAACCTACTTGTAAATCTTCATTAAATAAGTGATAAGTACACTTTCTGAAACTTCCATTACAGAAAGTGTCAGAAAATCAGAGCTAGGGATGGCTCAGTGGATAAAGTGCTCACCACTCAAGCTGGAGTACCTGAGTTCCATTCCTCAGACTCCATGTAAAAAAAAAAAAAGAAGAAGCCAGGGGCTGAAAAGATGACTCAGTGGTTAAGGTGTTTTCCTGCAAAGCAGAGAAGGACCCAAGTTCGATTTCTTAGAACCCACATAAAGCCAGATGCACAAGGTGGCGCATGTGTCTGGAGTTCATTTACAGTAGCTGGAGGCCATTCTCTCTCTGTTGTCTGCTTCTTTCTCTCTCTCATATAAATAAATTTTAAAAAATTTTTTAAAGGAAGGGAGACATGGTGATACATTCCTTTAGTCACAGCACTTGGGAGGCTGAGGTAGGAGGATCACTGTAAGCTTGAGGCCAACCTGATCTACAGTGTGAGTTCTTGGTCAGCCTGGGCTAGTCTGAGACCCTGCCTCAAAACAAAACAAAACACAACAAACCAGAAGCTGTGGTGGGTTTTTGTAATCCCAGCACTTTTACAACGAGATTGGAACGACAGCAGAATTTTGTTCAGGGAGATCCCAGCAAAGACCAGCAGAGTGAAAATCCCGACGGAGAAACCCTATGCTAACTGACTGCCGTGGTGGGGGAGACTATCCAGAGGCATGGAACTCCTCAATAACAACATGTTAGGTCCAGGAGAACCTGCTGAATACTGGCTATCCATAGTCCCATGTCACAAGGACTGATCCAGACGACCCAGGGAGGAGGATATCCAGCTGACTGGGGCATTGGGGAATTGGGGATAACAACTCATTGTTTGCCCACTAACTAATGTAACTCCTTATGGACAATATAATAATAATAATAATAATAATAATAATAATAATAATAATAATAAAAGTTGTCCTCTGACCTCCACCTGTGCACTATGACAATTGTCCACCCGTACTCACACAGTCACACACAAGCATGGACACATACACACAATTAAAAACAAACAAACAGGGCTGAAGAGATGGCTTAATGGTTAAAGCATTTGCCTGCAATGCAGAAGGACCAGAGTTCGATTCCCCAGTGCCCATATAAAGCCAGATGCACAAGAGGGCACATGCATCTGGAGTTCATTTGCAGTGGCTGGAAGCCCTGGCACTCCTATTCTCTCTGTTTCTCTGTCTAACTCTCTCTCTCTCTCTCTCTCTCTCTCTCTCTCTCTTACTCTCAAATAAATAAATAAAGTGTTAAAAACAAACAAACAAACAAAAGATGTGATGGTTTATGTTGATTTTCAACAGGACAGACCTATAATCACCCGTGAGGGATTTCGGTGATTAGGCTAGCCTCTGTGTCTGTCTGTGAGGGATTATCTTGGTTAGGTTAATGAAGGCGGGATGACTCACCTTAACTGTGGGTGACACCATTCCATGGACTGGAGCCTTGGGCTGTATCAGAAGGAGAGAGCTGGCTAAGCAGCAGCATTCACTGCTCTCTGCTTCCTCACAGTGCTGAATGTGATCAGCTGCTTTGAGCTGCAGCCATCAAGATGGACTGTAACCTAGAACTGTGAGCTGAAATAAACCCCAAATCCCTTAAACTGAGTTTTGTCATTTTGTCTCATGAGAAGTTGACTGAAATGCAAAAGTTTTAAAAATTGATGTGTGTGTGTGTGTGTGTGCGCGCGCGCGCGCACGCACTAGTATCTCTTACTGCGGAAAATGACTACCAGATGCTTGTGCCACTTTGTGTCTGCTTTAAGTGGTTGCTGGGGGGAATGAACTCGGGCCGGCAGGTTTTGCAAGCAAGTGCCTTTAACTACTGCGTCATCTTCCCAGCCCAAAAGAAAGGTTTTATTCTTATTTTTTATTTTAAGTATCAGAAAATCTTCAGGAAACAGAAGAAAATTAAAACCAACTATGAAAGACCCAGCCTTTAAATTACAGCACTAATAAAATATTTAAATCTTGCCTTTAATTTTGTCCTCTGAAAATACATGGAAAAGTTCTGCTTTGACCAGTTTATGGAAAGACATCCTTCATTAGTGGGCACTGGATTAATGTTTTAGATTAAAAAACACTATAGCTTCTATTTTAAAAATAAGATTTTTTTTTTACAAACATTATCTCCCCCAATTATTTTGGGTAGTCAGTTCAAATACAAAGAGACTCTATCAAAGATATCAAATTCAAGAGACTCTATCAGAGTATAAAGGCTGATTGTTAAATTCAGCTTAACACACTTTTTTGGAGATTCACTCAATTATATAATGCTCTGCTTAGAGCTGTGACTTCTACACATCAGCTCTTCTAGGATAACTCAGGGCCCATGGCAGGGTTTAGGAATGCTACATCAACGTGTGACACTTTGGTATTTGAGGAAACAGCAAAGGCCTTTTCTGACTGTCTCTCACCTTTCTCCCCTGAAGCAGGCCATAAAAGAATTCTCCAGCCTCCTCTAAAAATAGGCTTGAGGTGTTCATTCCTGAGGGGTCTCTCCCACAACTGGAGGAAAGTATGAAGACATAGAGAAGAATCTAGGCAAACAGGCCTGGCTAAGTCCCCCATTCCCAGGGCATGACTAATAGTTTCTTCTAATCATGCTTCTACAAAACTGTCTATAAAACCGCATAGATTTCCCAATTTCTTTAGCTCTTCATTTCTGAAGACTTCTTGTGTAACATAAGATTTACTTTAAACAAAAGCTTTTCTTTTAGGAAGGATTAAAAATATATTACCTTTTCTCTCCTGCAATTGCTATTTGGTTTCTTAAATCCTGAAAATCCATTTCTTTTTTTAATTTAAAAATATTTTATTCATTTATTTGTGGGAGAGAGAAAAAGAGAGAGAGAGAGAGAGAGAGAGAGAGAGAGAGAGAGAGAGAGAGAGAGAGGAGAATGGGCATACCAGGGGCTCCTGCCACTGCAAATGCACTCAAAATGTATGTGCTACCTTGTGCACCTGGCTTACATGGGTACTGGGGACTCAAACCAGGCCCTTAGGCTTTGCAAGCAAGCACCTTAACCATTAAACTATCTCCTCAGCCCTGCAGATCCATTTCTAAGTCTCTTGGCAAATGTGGAGAAATAGATGTAAATTAATTTTCTCATTATCTGGAGCTTGAAATGGGTTGCTAGTCTTCCAAGTTCAGAAAAAGACACAATTTGTAAAGAAAGTTTTTTAAAAAAAATTCATACACACAAATGAAGGAACGGACTTTGTAACAAAAACATTCAATGAGGAGAGATGATCAAAAGCACTAGCAGCATGTGGCAAATGGGTAGTAGAGATATTCCAAGAAGTTTTCTTTTACTACGGATTTTCTAGGCTTACAGAGCTGCATGCTGGCATAAACTGTTATTCAGCAAGAAGCCGCTCACCATCCGTGGCAGGCTGCTCATCATTCCCTTATATCTCTTCCTCTTCTTTCACACGATTAGGAATTTTAGCTGGGCATGGGACACTTCCCTTACTCCTTTGACTTAGCAATTCCCTGTAACAGCTTAGACCCATGAGGCATATATGGAAATGTCCTTTGGCAGCTTGCGAACTGTCTGTAAGAGAAGGCTGGTCCACGCCCTTTGTTGCTCTGCTTTGCCATTCCTCCTTCCATCTTCCTGCCCTTATCTTGGAAAATGATGTTGAAAGTTGACATTATGAAAGAATCCGAGAAAAGACCTGGGGTCTCTGCATGGAGCAGTAAATACCACTTCTGGACTGCATTTTGGACTCTAAACAGTTAGAAGCTGGGCATGGTGGGACACTCCTGTGATCACATCACCCTGGAAGCTGAGGCAGGAAGATCACAAGTTTAAGGCCAGCCTGGGCCATACAGGAAGATACTGAATCAACCAATAAATCCATTCATCCACCAGTCAATCAATCAATCAATCAATCAATCAATCAATCAATCCATCAAGCCATTATAGTTGGGGCTTTCTCTCATTTGCAGGTAAGCCTAACTCTAATGGCAATACTAGTTGTAAGATTCATGAGCTCATCTTGATAGAAAGCCATAAACTCTTTAAGTATACAATGAAAAAAATATATATATTGGTGTGGACAAAATAGCTAAAAAGGCAAAACCAGGATAGAGTTGTAACTCAGTGGAATAGTGAATGCTTAGCATGTGCTATGTGTAAGGTCCTAGGTTTGATCTCCAAGAGTGGGCTTGGTCCCTAGCAGTGCACATACACACTCATGCACAACAGAAATAAAACACACACAAAAAAAAGACATCACAGTGAAAACACAAAGTGAGGCCCAAATTCCTATTGCAGTTGTATTAGTAGTTTCTGTCATTGTAAAATGAAAAATATAAATACATAAATGAAATACAAATCAGCACTTGATTTGTTCTCAAGAGCATGTAAAAAGTCATTTTGCTGTGTGATTTTCATCATTGAGCCAAAAGTTTAAGGATGATGGTGTCAGCTTTGATGATGGGATATGTTTGATATATGGAGAAATTTTTCAATGATTGCATACAAGTTAATTCATGGTTATTAATGTATTTTCTACAAATAGTCCTACTAATTAGGCTTTGTGTGTGTGTGTGTGTGTGTGTGTGTGTGTGTGTGTAACCAGGGGATTGAGTCCAAGCCCTTGTACAGGATAAACAACTGCTCTACCACTGAACTATATACCCAGACCAATTTTACTTTATATTTTGAGACAAGGTGTCACTGGTTTAAACAGGTTGGCCTTAATCTCTCTCTTATAGGCCTGGCTGACATGGTATTTAGTTGATAGAGTGATTACATATGATGATTTATTTATAATTTAGAAATTTTGTTGTTTATAAACTTTGCAAGCATGAGTATTAGTTTCCTATTGCTGTTGTAACAAATTACCACAAACTTGTGACTTAAAATAAAAGATTCATTTTCTGACAGCTCTGGAAGCCAGAAGTCTGCATTGGCTTTTACAATTTCACTCGGCTAAGATTAAGGAGGGCCAGAAAGGCTGGAAAGTTCCTGGGGAGAATTCTTTCCCTTCGCAGTTCTAGATTCTGAGGCCACCTGGGTTGCTTGGTTTGGGACCCTGCTCCCTCTATCTCAGAGCCCGGCAGAATAGTACCTTAAAGTTTCTGTTTCTACTGTCACATTTCTGTCTCTGACCTTTATGTTTCATTTCTTGTAGTTCTGAGGGTCAAACCCAGAGTCTAATGGGTTATAGTCAAGAGCTCTACACAAAGCTACAACCCCCAGCTTCTCATAATAAAGAAATTTAGAATTCCATCTGGTCCACCTGGATAATTCAGGATAATGTTTCTACCTTAAGATCTTCAATTTAAAACATGCCCGAGAGCTAGGAAGATGGCTCAGTGATTAAGGTGCTTGCTTGCAAAGCCTATTGACTGGGGTTCAATTCCCAAACCACCTTCCTAAACCAGAGTCAAAGAAGTGTCTGAAATTTGATTGCAGAGGCAAGTGGCTCTGGTGCACCCATACACTTAAACACATGCACATACCTATGTGTAAATAAATAGATAATTATTTTAATAATAAAAATAAATATATACCACTGGCCTGATGGTACAGGCCAATAATAAGTACTACTCAGGATGCTGAAGAAGGAGGATCACAAATTCAAGGCTTGTCTAGATTACAGAGTGAGCTCAGACCATCCTGAGCAACTCAGTGTGACCTTGTCTCCAAATGAAAAGTAGAAAGAAAGCCAGGGATACAGTTCAATGATAGGATGCCTTGCTTGAATGAGGCCTAGAACACACACCACACCCACACACACCCACACCCACACCCACAGAGAGAGAGAGAGAGAGAGAGAGAGAGAGAGAGAGAGAGAGAGAGAGAGAGAGAGAGAATTTAGTAGGGAAGATTGTAAAACTATTGGTTTAACTATTAAATATCATTTGACAGTCTCATTTTTACTGAAACACTAACTATGGAAGTCTCCAGTCTTAATGAATTTCCCTAGAAATGTCTAAAGTTCTTCCTGATGGCCCAAATCATCCTACCCTTTTCTTATTTATTCTTAGAATAAAATCCTCTAGGTGAACTTCAGAAATGTCTCAAAC
>PVHP010025782.1:15691-25781 GCA_004024765.1 Zapus hudsonius | reverse complement strand
CTTCTTTATTGTTGAGATCTTAAGCGTCTCTGGACTTCTGCTTTGGGTTGTGTTGGGTATCGTTTCTGTCTCATTGACCTATCCTGGGTTAACTGATTTGCTGTGGTGATAAGTCTATTGTTTATCACACCACTCTCTCAAAATTTTCATTTGTGGCCTCCATGATAGGCCGGGGGTGGTTCATCTCTTGTTGGGATGTCATCCTGTGGCTTGTTGGTGGAGTTGGATTGGTCACAGCTCTCTCACTGCCTTGGAATTAGGCAAGCGCTGATCACAATTGGGGCATTCCAGTTAGCTGGGTCAGGAGCTGGGGCTTGGGTCGGAACTGCAGCATGGGTCCCTGGCCTGGATCACTGCTGGAAACCCAAACCTTTCTTTCCCAAGGGTCCTGGTGTGGCAGGTACACACACACCTTTAACCCCAGCATTTGGGAAGCAGAGGTAGGAGGATGACTGTGATTTCGAAGCCAGCCTGGACTACAGAGTGAGTTTTGTCTCAGCTTTGGCTAGAGTAAGACCTTACCTTGAAAAAAAGAAAAGCAACCAAAAAAAGAAAAAGAAAAAAGGAAATGAAGCGAGCAGAGCTCAGGAATGGAGAAGAGAGCTATGCTCTAAGATGACACTGTTCATTTGTGTGATGGAGGCCATGAGGGCAGATCGATGCTTGTTGTGATCTTGGAGCATTTCTGCCAGATGGTTGTCAGAGTACTTCATGAGCAAAAGTTGGGGCCGGGGTCTCTGAGATCATCTCAGGCTGTGCCCAGCGGAGGTATACTTCTTTTCTCTGTCACAATGTCTCCACTTCGGTATTTCATTCAAAACAAGGAGAGGGAAGTCAGATCTTTCCTCTTCTCTTTCTGATGGCCATGACAGAATTTCTCTTGCCTGAACAGTTCTTGTGTTCCTTTTTAAAAGAGGAATCTGGCACATTGGCAGACCTCCGCAAGCTATCTTTAGTGGGATGTGGGGTGTAAGTGATTAAGAATGCAGCTGTACTTGCTACCAACACTTGCTTTTAAGGAGTGAGCTGCTAAGAAAATATGCCTGGTTTGGAGTTGAGAATAGCCCATTGGGTCGGGATGAGAGATCTCATTTTTTAAGTATGTGGTATCCAAGGGTCTCTGTCCCTCAGGACCAAAGCATCAAAGGCTGCATAGACTCGGGGGTTACCTATTTAAAATGGTGGCCACCCTTGCTCTGGAGAGGTAGACATGCTCCACTTGAAGTAGACAGGAGGAGGCTGACTTCAATTTTCTGTGGTCTAACTTCTGTGCTCCCTGGGAATACAAAATCCTTCTCCAGTGTGGCCCCGCACAGACCCATCTCTGTCCCATGGCTCAGCTATGCAGTGGTAATGGTTCTTTAGTGTTTAAAGCTTGCAACTCCCTCTTGCCTTTCCTCCAAAAATGTGTTCTTCTACCCTGCAAATACTTGTGGAGTTTGTGCCCCATGCAGGATGCAGAGAGCACAAAGATGCATCCGATGTGGGCCTGTCTGCAAACTGTGTCTGCAGGACAGCAGACAATCCCAGGGGAGCTGCTGCTGTTAAATGCCCAATAATAGCATGGTTATCTGGGAATTTGGAGGGTGGGGAAAAGGCTAGTTGGATGGGGTAGGGAAGGGGATGTAGGAGTTGAGCAGTTTTGCAGGAAGGGATACCCTGAACAGAGGGTATACATACAGGTGGGCAAAATGGCAGGACCAGGGGGAGAGTAAGAAGAAAAAGTGATCCGTGTTGGTTGAGTTCTCTGCGTATACTGACACTTACCTGAGGTCTCACTTTATTCTGTGGAACCCTCCTAGCATCGTTTTTTTCCTATGGGGGGAGGGAACAACTGAAGCCTGGGATATTTTGAACCCAAGACAGCCCAATTTCAGATCTCAAGTTTTTAGCCTCCAAACCAGAGCAATTCTTAGCTGGAGCAAAAGATTTGAAGAGAAAAAACAATAGTTAGAAGAGGTAAAGTTTAGAAAAAATTTTTTTTTCCTGAAAGGACCGGGTGTTAAGCTAATTCCTCTGTAGTCTGAAGGAAGCTATTGGAAGTTCTGCAGGAGGTGTGACTTGGTCACCACAGGGCTGTAGCTCAAACACAGTTGAGGTTATCATTGTGTGACAGACTTTTCCAGGTACCTGACACCCCAACTTCATTTACTCCTCCTGTGAGGTAGGTGCTGTTGATGTGCCCTTTACCTGATGAGGAGACGCAAGTACAAGTTTAGGGCGCTTAAATGACTTTCTAGTAGTGGAACTGAGTATGGATGTTATAAGGTGAACTTGAGGCCAGAGGCCAAGAGGTGAAATCGGGCCATTGGAGCAATTTCGGACAGATTGTGGAAGAGGAGAAAGGGCTGGGTGGGAAAGACGGGGTGCAGCTGGTGAGTTGGGTGGGGGAGAGCTGGATGGCAGAGCGTTCTGACTTCCACCATGCTTGGGATGCCAGCGATTGGGAGAACTCTGGAGGATATGAAAGGAAGAAGCGAGAAGTCCATTTACTTTTCAACCCCTCTGCACAGATGTTCGGCCCTAAGGTGGGGTTGAAGGCCTGAGTTTAGAGAACAGGTTTCAGGGTTGGGTTTGGCAGTGGGCATAATCCATGAACTTGAGGAAAAAGAAAGTGTGTATTGGCTGGAGCCATGGACAGAGAATCACTGGGGATCACTGACTGCTTTGATCTGAGGCTGGATTGGGAGAGTCAGCTCGTTTTCTGTTGCTCTACTTGAATATCGGAGACTGAGAAATGACACCTGAGGGAGCTGAATGATGGAAAGAAATTACTGGGTGTGGCCAGTACTAGACATCTCAGTACCCTTAACCTTGACACTGAGGCAGCCTCCCATTTTCCTCATTCAGAAAATAAAAATCACTATAATTGCCGTGAGTGCACACATGTTTAATCCCAGCACTGGGGAGGCAGAGGTAGGATTGCTGTGAGTTCTAGGCCTTCCCGAGACTACATAGTAAATTCCAGGTCAGCCTGGGCTAAAGTAAGACCCTATGTGGTGGTTAGGTTTTGTTGACAACTTGATCGTTTTAACTATCTTGGGTGGGTCTCTGATGTTTACAGGAAGGCAGCCTCTCAGTAGGGGGCAGGATGTAAGGAAGCTAAGGGAAGTTAGAAATTAACATCCCTTCCTGTGTGGATAGTACAGGAAGGAAATTCCAGAGACTCAGGAAGCCATTAAGTCTGGGATAGGGTGTCAAGACCCCACCCTAAGGTGATATAAAGGGGAAGGAAATTTCCCTTTGCTCCCCCTGCCTGTTTGCTGGTATGTGGTGTTGGTGATGGGTTTTTCTCTCTTCTTGGACCTGTGAAAGAGGGTGTCACAGTCAACCACACCACTGGATGAATCTCCAAACCAGGCACAATTTGTGGGAGGAAAGGATTTATTGAAACTACAGATTGAGGAGAAATTCTGTAATAGTGAAAGAGGCTGACCTTTCACAGGTCAGAGCAGAGAGATAAACCCAACACCACACACAGAACAGCAAAAAGGCAGGAGGGGCCAAGGAAAGAATTTCTTCCCCTTTATATAGGCTTTAGGGCGAGGTCCTGCAACCTTATCACAGACTTAATGGCTTCCTGAGTCTCTGGAATTTCCTTCCTGCACTGCCCACATAAGAAAGGATGTTTACTTCCAGTTTCTCTGAGCTTTTTACATCCTGCCCCTCCCTTGCTGAGAGGCTGCCTTCCTATAAACATCCTCAGAGACCCACCCAAGATTACTTGAAAGGTCAAGTTGACAACAAAACTTAGCCATCACAGGGGGCCAGCCTCTTTTGCCATTATGGAACGTCCCCTGGATCTGTAGCTTCAGTAAATCGTTTCCTCCCATAAATTGTTCCTGGTTTGGAGATTCATCCCAGCAGCATGTGGCTGACTACGAGACGTAATCTCAAAAACAAGCAAACAATAAACAAATCACTATAATTGCAGGCCAGGGATATAGTTGAGTTGGTAGAGTGCTTACCTTGTGTAAGATTTTAAAAATGACCAAGACCACAAGGCCACCCTGAAAAAAGAAAGATTTTATTCAGAAAGAACACAAATTGCCAGGCTATCTTGGTAGGATGGAGAGAAGAGCATCTGAGAAAAGTCCGACCTGGGCTTATAAGGGCGAGGTGACACTGAAGTCCAGGAATGTGTCACATAGGCCCAGGTGGTCACGCAGCTCTCAGCATTGGGGAAGGACAGTCCCTCTGGCCAGACAGAGACACAGCAGGAGGGGTTTACAAGGTAGGCTTTATCTGTAACTCCTGCTGACACTTCTCTTGAAGCTTGCCACACTGGTTCCAGAGGGGGGAAACCAAGGTATTACCTGAGTTTCGACCTAATTCCTTGCATGCATGGAACCTTTGGTTCAATTCCAGCACCACATAAACCAGATATGGTGGTTCACACCTGTAATCCCAGCACTAAGAGGCGGAGGCAAGAAGATCAGAAGTTCAAGATCACCCTTAACTACATAGTAAATTTAAAGCCAGGGGACACATGAGATCCTGATTGCTATAATTGGCCCAAAATCACCTGAGGAAAAGACAGATATAGTACTGTGTTTTCACATGATATAGCATATGTCCTTCAAATTTTCTGTTTGTGGGGCTGGAGAGGTGGCTCAGCCGTTAAGGTACTTGCCTGCAAAGCCTACCCACCCAGGTTCGGCTCCCCAGCTCCCATGTTAAGGCCAGAGGCACAAAGTGGCACATGTACTTAGAGCTCATTTACAGTGGCAGATCTTAGTGCACCCATATTCACTAACTCTCCCTGCTTGCAAATAAATAAATATAAATATAAATACAATTTTTTTTTTCTGTTTGTATTAAAAGCAAAGCAGCTGTTGGCTAGTCCTTTGCATTCCGTCATTTTTGAGTCTCACTGTGACCGGAACCGGATTTGGAATCCCAGGAAAGAGATGCAAAGCCTAGGTGCTCAGTGCCAGGGGAAGAGGCAGGGAGGTAGGCTTTCTTTAAAGTCCCCTGGATTAGGTACAAGAAACAATATTTATCTCAGATTCGGCCCACAGGCTATCCCTCACCCCCCCCACACACACACACTTTTTGCATTTAATTGAGGCCACTTTGAAAGAGAAGCCCATTAAGCCCGTGTTCCTGTCCATTCACAACTGCTTCTAACTTTAAGCAAGCGGTGGCCGCACAGGCTGCCAGCACCAGCCCTGTTCCAGTAGGTCTGGAAAAGCAGGTCTCTTGCCAACGCCTGTGCATTCTAGAAGCAAAGACCTCATCTGCAACGGCCTCTGCTCAGGATGGAACTGCTCAGTCCCAGATGTGGCTGGTCTAGTTGATTGCTACTTTTATAGTTTTGGGGCGTGTGTGTGTGTGTGTGTGTGTGTGTGTGTGTGTGTGTGTGTGTGTGTGCATGGATGAACGCCTGAAGAATGCCAACCACCTCTTTGGAGTGTTTCATTGGCATGGGACTTACCAATTAGGCTTCAGGGGTCCTCCTCCTGACTGCTTCTCTGGCACTGGGGTTACAGGTGCGAGCTGCCAGCATTTGCTATTCTTTGCAAAAATGTACATTTGATGGCGAGAGCTCATAGTTGCATAGGATAGAGAGAGAACTTGTCCTGGTTTCTTCCCTCTCTCCGTCCCTCCCTCCCTTCCTCCTTGAGTACCTTTTGTTCATTTTAAACTAGTCACAACATTTCTTTCTTGCACGTTTAATTAATTAGTTTATTTGAGAGTGAGTGAGTGAATGGGCACGCCAGGGCCTCTTGCCACTGCAAACGAAATGTGTCACTTTGTGCATGGCTTTACGTGGGTCCTGGGGAACTGAACTCGGGTTGGCAAGCAAGCTCTTTAAACCGCTGAACCATCTCATGCTGTTTACTCGGGTTGTTTTCTCCCCATCTTAGAGAAAAACACATGGTAAAGGTAAAGGAGCTTTCCCCCAGCTGGCCCCTGCTCTTTTTACTCCATTATCAGGACTAGTCCAGCACTGGCCAAGAGTCACGAATGAGCCGGGCCTGGTGGCTTGCACCTGTAATTCCAGCATTCGAGAGTTCTCTGTCATGAGTAGGCCAGCCTGGTCTACACTGGTGAGTGCAGGATATCCTGAGCTACTGAGGAAGAAAACAAAAAGATCATAAATGGATGAATGAATTTTTCATAAAGAGCATAGTCATTTGCTGCACCGCTTTGTCTCGGAGGTCCACCTATGGGTACGGCAGTGCCTCATGAGATTATGCCTGCTGGCACCTCTGACAGAGCCTCACGTTTGGGGGTGATGCCAGTATGGACAAGCCTCCTATGCTCTTCCGGTTGCAGATAAGTCTTAACGCAGTGTGAGACTAGGTGTTCAGTCAGCTATGGGACATATTCTTAGGTCCTTTCAAGGAGTCTTCTGACAATGCATTTCTTTTTTTAAAAAATAACACTTTTATTCATTTATTTGCAAGCAAAAGAGATAGAAGAGAGACAGAGAGAATGGGTGTACCAGGCATCTGGCTTTACGTTGGTACTAGGGAATCGAACCCAGGTCATTAGGCTTTGCAGGCAAGCACCTTAACCGCTGAGCCATCTCTCAAGCCCCTGACAATGCATAACTGTGATTTGCATCTTTTCGTATTCTGAGGAAGCACTTGAGATATTCTCAAGTAGATTTGAAGGGAGAACTACAGAGTAGGTGGCACCAATAAATTTTTATTTCTGATAAATCTTTGTATGACTGTTAATGCAAAGAGAAAAATTTGATTAATACACAGCCGTTGGGTAACATTGCATCTTTCCACCCAGGATTTGGGGAAAGGGAATAGGAATTGGGGAGCCAGGTACAAGGGCAGTCAGGGAAGAGGTGCCTTGTTTCCAGCCTGCAATTTTCTCCAGGAACACCACACCTATGTGCAGGGATCTAGAAGTGGCTGAACGTTATTCTTAGGATTGTTTTGAATAACATGTTCCCTTGTTTTTAGTCTCTGTAGTAATAACTTTCTGTAAGAAAAAGAACTAGTTTTGAGGAGGAGACAGGGAAGGGTCTGATATAAACAAGCAGGCTCCTGGAAGTTCCTTTTCTCCTGGGAAGAGGCAGGTAGAGAGTCTCACTCTGCTGGATCTGCTGGATCGCTGGTGCTCCCTCCCAGGACTGAGCTGTCCTCACCCTCCCTTCCCACTCTGCTGGGAGGACCGAGTGTCCCTGGCAAGCACTGATTAATCCTGATCATTGTATAAACAGCCATTTAATGAGCTGATTCATTACAGAGAGTCAGTCTCATGCAAATCCCTCATTTGTATCCTGCAGGGTTCATTTCTAACGATTTCCTCGTTACAACACAACTCCAAACTTGATGATTTTCTGCTAATGGAGAGCCTTGTCTTGCAGATTCCTTCAAAACTTAGGAGGGAATAACCTAGCAGAGCCCATGGGTGGATATTTAACTCAGCTCTGAAGGGAGCAGACTTGTCTGTACAGACAATAGTAGAAGAGAGCTCAGCGGTACAGGCGCTTGCCAGGCTCAGTTCTCCAGTGCCCCGTAAAGCCAGAGGCGCACAGTGGGCCTGCATCTGGAGCTTGTTTGCAGTGGCAAGATCTGCTGAAACTCTTTCTCTGTCTCTCTCTCAAATAAAAATGCCTTTTAAGAACCAAAGAGGGCTGGAGAGATGGCTCAGCGGTTAAGGCACTTGCCTCCAATGCTAAGGCCCCAGGTTCAATTCTCCAGTACCCACATATGCCAGACCCACAAGGTGGTGGCCCTGGTACTCTCTCCCTCTCTCTCTCTATCTCTGTATATCTCTGCTTGAAAATGAATAAATAAAATATAAAAAAAAAGAACCAAAGATATGAGAAGATGTCACTGATAAGCTTCTCAACTTGATTTTATGTAGTATCACAAAGAAACTCAACAAACATACAAAGAGAAACGTTTGCCTTAATTATATGTGAAGAATTAGTATACAGAAAACTCAGGAAATTACAGAAAGATTTCAAACAACTAATAGAAAAGTAGACATTTAAGAAAAAAAAAAAAAGTCAAGCTAAATGGCCATAAGAGAAAAATATAGTTAGCTAAACAAAGAACAAAGTAGTTAACCCTATAAATTCTTAAAGAAATGCAATGAAAACAGTAGTTTTTAACTTGCTGAACTATTGAAGCATATTTGTGTGAGGGGGCCTTACATGTGAGATCAACAGGCAACCTCACCTTGTGGAAGGCAAGGGCCCCTCTAGTTTGTATCCCTGGGAAGGAAGAGCCAGACCAGCCGGCATGCAGGCTTTGGGAATCTCCTGGTTTCACTTCGCATTGCCATAGGCAATTTGGGATTGCAAACAGGGGCACCATCGCCCTGCTCTCCTGGGCACTTGGATCCAAACTTTGATGGCAGGCTTGCAAAGCCGTTTCCCCAGCCCAGTTGGAAAAAAATATTTTAAAATACTGAAGCGGGGTGGCTTTTTCATGCATAGTTTCTGAAAAGCGATTTTGTCATTTGTATTTCTCCCCCCCCACCACCAAAACTTCCTCTCCTAGAAATGTAAAGATAATTGGAGAACACATTCACAGGCAGCGTGCCCTTGGTCAAGAAGAGGGTGCTCATGGGATTAAGATAGAGAAGACGACATTTGGGTATAAATGGAGGACCAACTGCAGCTACATGACAGACCTGCCTTTTGTCTAAATATGTGCAGAGCACTGGTTGGGATCATTTCTGAGCTGGGGCCCTCTAGAACTGTTCTGGACAGTTGATCACTCTAGAATATTCGATAGGTATGTATGTTGAGATGATGGTATGCCACTTAGCAAGGAGCAAGCTAACCAAAATGACAAGCTGATGGAGCCTAGCAGTGATGTTAGATTTTGTGACATTTTGATGACTATTAATGCAAAGAGAAAAAT
Organism: Zapus hudsonius; assembly: GCA_004024765.1. Lineage (NCBI taxonomy): Eukaryota > Metazoa > Chordata > Mammalia > Rodentia > Dipodidae > Zapus > Zapus hudsonius. The sequence goes on along the minus strand of PVHP010025782.1, from coordinate 16,938 downwards.
TTCATTCACACACAGCTGTTGGGTAAAAATGCATCTTTCAGCCCAAAATTTGGGGAAAGGGATATGATACACACACACACATATAATTTATTATTTGAGAGAGGAGAAGGAACGAAAGGAGAGAGAATGGGTGTACCGGAACCTCCTGCAAAATCCAGACACATGGCTACTTTGGGTGTCACTGTAGAATTCGACTCAGGTTGGCAGGCTTTGCAAGCAAGTACCTTTAACTTCTGGGCCATCTCTCTAGCCCAGATTTTCTAATAATTTTTTATTTAATATAGGAAAAAACAACTGCAAAACCGTAACTAGCTCTCGCACATGCATGCCCTGCACTGCCTGAAGACCTTTGTGTCACATTGCTGTAATAGACGAGATTTTGCAGAGGCACAGCGAGGCTGGTCTAGCCAGCGTCACATAGCTCTTGCCAGAGGGTGAATTAGAACTCGGGTCATGATTACACACTGTTCTGTTCGCAGTGGATATCTCCAGAATGCATGTGACCAGAAGTGTTTCCTATGTTGGATATGTTTGGATTTTGGAATATTTGCATATACATGAGATCTTGGGGGTAGGACCCAAATCTAAACATGAACTTTTATATATACTCTATGCATACAGCCTGAAGGGATAATTTTATATACGAAGCAAAGTTTTCATGGTTGTGCTGGTTAGATTCAGGTGTCTCTCATAAAATTATGTGTTCTGAATGCTTGATCCCCAGCTGATGGCAATTTTGGAATTGGAACCTTGTTGGAGGTGTGTTGCTGGGGGAGGGTTTAGGGGTGTTATGGCCAGCTTCCCCCTGCCAGTGTTTGGCACACTCCTGCTGATGTTGGTCAGGAGGTGATGTCCAGCCTCTGCTCATGCCATCATTTTCCCTGCTATCATGGAGCTTCCCCTCGAGTCTGTAAGACAAAATAGACCCCTTCCTCCACGAGCTGCTTTGGTTGGGTGCTTTGTGCAGCAGCATCAGATACCATAACAACGGTGTAGTTTTCCAAATGGAAGTATTGAATTAATGTTCAAAAAGTTTCAAATTTTGGAGCATGTTGGGTTTTGAGGTTTCTTTCTTTTTCTCCCCCCACCTCAGGGAGGGTCTCACTCTAGCCCAGGCTGACCCAGAACTCACTCTGACAGCCAGCGATCTTTCTACTTCTGCCTCCCAAGTGCTGGCATTAAAGGCGTGTGTTACCATGCGCTGGCCTGTTTTTGCTTTTGCTTTTAGAATCCTAACTAGGGCTGGG
>PVHP010025782.1:0-15591 GCA_004024765.1 Zapus hudsonius | reverse complement strand
TTTTAAAAAGTCAATTCTTTCTTAAATGTAAAAACTCTAGACTGTCTTTAGAATTTTCAGTACTCAAAGAAAAGGTATTTTGCAGGCTGGAGAGATGGCTCAGCGGTTAAGGCACTTGCCTCCAATGCCTAAGGCCCTTGGTTTAATTCCCCAGGACCCACATAAACCAGACCCACAAGGTGGTGGCCCTGGTGCCCTCTCTCTCTCTCTCTCTCTCTCTCTCTCTCTCTCTCTCTCTCTCTCTCTCTCTCTGTATCTCTCTGCTTGAAAATGAATAAAATATTTTTTAAATAAAAGAAAAGAAAAGGTATTTCGCAAGGCAGGTGAGGGAAACAGAGGGCTGAGAAGTATCACCGCATATTGCTGTCTGCCTGGAAGGAGATGGGGCCAAGAGAATGCTAGAGCCTAGCCAGTGGATATGTGTTGTGTGTTGGAGAAAACTCGCTCACAGAGCCATTGCAGGGGACTGAAGGAAGGGATTCATTTCCCTCTGCTGTCAGCCACTGGGTGTGCTTGGTAAACCCCTGGGGAGAGGCCAGCCTAGCTCAAGAAGTCACCCAAAATGGATCGGCTAGCTTGGTGCAGGCTTGGGGTGGGCGGGACAGTCCTGCCCTCACTGTGCCCAGGGCGGGCATTGCCTCACCACTGTTTGTTTTGCACCAACAATGTCTTTGGCCCTGTCCCTAATGGGAGACCTCGGTGTCTCCCTTGAGGGCTCGTATTCCAGGTTTCATAAGCGTTGGCGTTCTCCCCAAAACACATGGTGTCAGAGGAAGTGACTGAAACACTGGCCTGGCTCTTCCCAGCCTCCTGTGAATCGTGGCTGCCTTTAGATACTTGTCTGTGGATTTTCAGTATCCCTGAAGTGCTCCATTGGGGTGTGTGTGTGTGTGTGTGTGGTCATTTTTAATTGGACAGTGTACATCTAAATGGGAAACACATTTGTATTATATTTATGAATTTATTTAATGAATTAATTAGCACATGTACGGACACGGGCAGGCCGGTGTCTTGCTGCTGAAAATGAACGGCAGGTATTTGTGCCACTTTTTTCATCTGGTTTTGTGTGGGTCTGGGGAATTGAATCTGAGCTGGCAGGCTTTGTAAGCAGGCGCCTTTAACTGCTGAGCCATCTCCCCAGCCCTCTGAGTTTGTACTGACCTAACCAAGTACCGCCATTCAAGTGACACACACACAGAGTTTCAAAACCATCTAAAGCATTTCCAGATGTGTTGTAAAGTTTTCATGCTGTTTTTTATTTATTAACTGAATGTGTTTGCCTGTTGCTTTCTGTTATACAATTTCTTTATTGGTCATGGGACTGAGAGGCCGCTAAGGGAGAGTTCACCTGCCTTGGTGATGGCCATCCCTGGAGAGCACTGACCAGGAGGACACAGTTCTAGTTAGCTGGACCTGCAGCTGGCAGATCAGCGTGGAACTTTGTGCCACCGTATTGCCTGAGGATAGTCTCAGACACAGGCTCTTGTGGCAGGAAGACCCCTGGCCTCCATGGCAGGGAGTGTGTGTGGGGGGGTTAGGCTCTTTGCTGAATGGTTTTAAGTGGGAGGAAGCAGTTCTGTGTCACATTAGACTCTCAGTCCCCTGTATCCTTCCCCAGAGACATTTGTTTGCGCTTCCCTGTTTGTTGCTGCTCATGAAATAGCTGGGAAATGGACTCGGCCTTGATGCCCATCCACTGAGGTGTTGTTACCCGGCTGTAAAGAAAAAGGAAATTATGAAATTTGTAGGAAAATGGATGGAGCTGGAAAGAATTATACTGAGTGAGGTAACCCAGGCCCAGAAAGCCAGAGATTGCATATGCTTTCTTACCTCTATGTGGGTCCTAACTTTTAATGTTTACATGTATGTAAATAAGGGGACATTGGTGATAGGAAGCCAGGAGACGGGAACCAATGGTCACAAGAAGGGGCAAGGACAAAAAAAAAAACCGTGTAGTATGAAAACGGATAGAAGGTCAGCATGGGCGCTGGGGAGGGGAACAGAAAATTGTTTGAAAACATCATCCTGAAACCGAATCCAGGGCTGAAGATGGCTTAGCGGTTAAGGCATTTGCCTGGAACACAGAAGGACCTGAGTTTGATTCCCCAGTGCCCATATAAAGCCAGATGCACAAGAGGGCGTGTGTGTCTGGAGTTCATTTGTAGTGGCTGGAGACCCTGGTGTGCCCATTCTCTCTCTCTCTCTCTCTCTCTCTCTCTCTCTCTCTCTCTCTCTCTCTCTCTCTCTCTCAAATATTTTTAAAAAAAAGAAACTGAATCCAGTAAAGAAGAAAATAAAATAAAACCTAATTCAATAAATAATAAAGTGTGTGTGTGTGCGCGTGTGTTTGTGACACATGATGTGTCCACGTGGCACCCCATGCACTCACCTGTGGTTGCCAGAGGGGAATGGGGGGTGCCTCCTCTCTGCTCTTCCTCCTCTTCTCGCTTGAGCTGGGTCCCTTACTGATCCTCGGGTCTCGACTCCACATGGGGGTGGGTTGTGGACATGCAGAGCCCCGCCCAGCTGTTGATGTGGGTCCCAAGACCCTCCAGCTTGCACTGGACGTGCTTTTAACCGTCAAGCCATCTCTCCGATCCAAAACACAATTCTTTGTATGCCAGGAAATTAACACCACCAACAAAATCTCTGTCTATTTCAGCTGGTTTGTTGTTTGTCTCACTCCAGCCCCGGCTGACCGAGACTCAGCCATGACCTTCCTTCCTCGGTCTCCCCAGTGCTGGGACTCAGGGCCTGTACCACCATGCCCTACTGCTGCTGCTGTTTTAAACAAGAGTTCTTAAAGAGCCCTTTGTGCAGTCTTCTTCAGCATGACTTGAGCAGTGTGGGGCAGTCAGGGCTCTAAGGTAAATATCCTAAAAGATGCCCATGATGTCTGAAACAGCAGTGGGGATGTAGACAGAGCTGAAGAGCCTTCCTTAGAGAGATAGCCCAAGCAAGGTCTATACGGTGATCCATACTGTAAGGATAAAGATAGATATTTAACTAATCCAAGCTCACTGACTTGCAGTGTGGTTTTAAGTATGCAAACAGATAACCAAGAAAAGAGAACAGACTGGAGCTGCAACCCGGTTGGCAGAGTGCTCACCAGGCATTTGTGAAGCCTGGATTCAATCTCCAGCACCACAAACCAGTGGTGGTGCTGAATGCTTATAATCCCAGTACTGCTGAAGTGGCGGAGGAGAGTCAAATTCAAGGTCATCCTCAGTTACATATGGGTTTGCGGCCAGCGTGGGCTACATGAGATCCTCTGGGTGGAGAGAGAGAGAGAGAGAAAGAAAACCTCTGATATCAGAGGGCACACTGCTTTTCAGTACAATATCCCTTACTATCTCTGATAAGTAACAATCAGTTGCTAGAAAAAAAATCAACTTTGCCCAAAATATTAGAAAGCTATTTGGGGGCTGGAGAGATGGCTCAGCAATTAAGGACTTGCCTACAAAGCCCAAGTTCAATTCCCAATACCCAGGTAAAGTCAGATGCAAAAAAAGGATGCCTGCACCTGGATTTCATTTGTAGGGGCTGGAGTACCTGGTATGGTCTATTCTTGGTCTGTCTGTCTGTGTCTCTCTACTTGCACATAAATAAAAATATTTTTAGCCGGGCATAGTGGTGCATGCCTTTAATCCCAGCACTCGGGAGGCAGAGGTAGGAGGAGCACCGTGAGTTCAAGGCCACCCTGAGACTATGTAGTGAATTCCAGGTCAGCCTGGGCTAGAGCGAGACCCTACCTCAAAAAACCAAAATTATTTAAAAGTTGAAGAGATGGCCCAGTGGTTAAGGCTATTGCCTGCAAAGCAGACGGACTCAAGTTCGCTTCCCCAGCACCCATGTCAAGCCAGATGCACAAGGTGGCGTATGTGTCTGGAGTTTGTTTGCAGGGGCTGGAGGCCCTGGCACACCCATTCTCTCTCCATCTGCCTCTTTCTCTCTCACACTCTTTCTCAAATAAGTAAAATAAAATAAAAATACAAAAATAATTGTTTTAAGCTATCTGGGGTCTTTAATGTTTCTCCTCTTAAAAAACAATGAAGCAACTCTGGCGTGAAGATGCGCCCCTACGAGCCCAGCACTCGGGAAGCAAAAGCAGAATCACTGCAAATTTGAGGCCAGCTAGGGCTACATAGTCTCAAAATAATTCTTAATAATAAAAACAAGTGTCTAGAGCTGGAGAGATGGCTTAGTGGTTAAGGCATTTGCCTGTCAAGCAGAAGGACCAGAGTTCGGTTCCCCAGCACCCACATAAAGCCAGATGCACAAGATGGTGCATGTGTCTGGAGTTCATTTGCAGTGTCTGGAGGTATTGGAGAGCTCTCTCTCTCTCTCTCTCTCTCTCTCTCTCTCTCTCTCTCTCTCTCTCTCTCTCTCTCTCTGCCTCTTTCTGTCTCAAAAAATATTTTTAAAGTGTCTATGTTTAAGGAGGACGACACTGGTCATTGCCCATCTCATCTCCTCCCACCACCCCTGTTCAGAAGGCACTTCTAGAAGCACGAGCATTTTCCAGGAAGAAGATAGCAAATTCTTGTCATGCATTTTAGTGGCAATGGGGAGGACTCCATCATTGACTTCCGCTCTTCTTCCCGGGGTCTTCCTCCCACTGCCAGAGGAGGAAGGGGAAAGGCCGGCTGACTCCTCAGCCCTCCTCTACCAGGGCCTTTGTGTCTGGCAGCCAGTTTCATAATGGTGGCTGATGGGAGCTCTCCACCTCACCAGCAGACAGAGGGCCTCTGCTTATTTCTTCACTCATCAAGGTTACAGGAAGCTTTGTAAGTGTCAGAAAGAAGTGAAGAGCAAAATCCCCAGTGACCGTTCAGTGGAAATGAGAGCCAACCTATTCTGTGCCTGGTTTCCGTTTTGACAGGTGACGGGGAGAGCCCAGAACTGATTAAGCAGCGGGCAGGGAGCCTCGAGCACTCGGGCTGAGAGCGAGTGACAGGAAAGGTAAAGAAATAATTAACTGTTAATCAAGGCCAGAGAGCTTGGGGTAGGGGATCGCGGGTCACCCGATCAGAAGTCATGGGGCAGGAACCTGGCTTACGAACATGACCCTGTCACATCCAGCCTCTCACCAAATTTAATGCTCAGCTTTTGTGATCTCATGAAATTTCATATTTATTGTGCTAGGGGTAGAAGAACCCTGAGCCTGGTACGTTGCACCATTGGACCTATCAGGTCCTGGTCCTTCAGGCTAAGACAGAGCTGTAATGTGGGTTGGGAGGGATTGTGAACAGCTATCTGCCATACGTGAGACCATGTGGCTCTATTCTCTGGGCAAAGGTTCTTTGACAGGGTGGTAGAAGGAGCTCTGATGGGACCAGGGAAGCTGGCACTCTACCGAGGGCAGCTGAGGACATCATGGCCGATATCGAGCACCATGACAATTCACAGGCCTGCTGAAGACAGTCTGCTTTGGGCCTGGAAAGTGGGGTGGTTTAGGTCCTGGCCGGGCCAGAGATCCCAGGGGCTGCCAGGCAGGTGTTTTGCAGGAGCAGAGTAAGGCCCTTTCCAAGACCCCAGCTCTCTGGAGAGGCAGCTTGTAGAGACATCTGCAGCACCAGATGACCTGAAGGTCAAGGTTTCTGTCAGTGGAAGAGCTTCACTAGAACAAATACTCACCCAAAAATAAACTTCCCATTCTTCCTGTTTTTATAACTTGCCTAGTTCCTCCGAGTTTGAGGCTGGTCTCCAGTTCCGTGGGTCATTAATCTTCAGAGGATCAAGACCTTTATAGCAGCATTTCCTGTACATGTTTATCTCCCAGTCCTAAATTATTTTCTCCAAATGATAAGAGAATGTCTCCATCCTGGTATTGGAGACTTTGCTTTTGAGAGATTTTTTGATTGGGAACCCAAGGGAGAAAGGCTAAAGCAGAAAGCTTTATTCCAGAACAGATGAAACCGGTCATGGTGGGGAGTAATCTTTTGCAGGGGTTTTTGGGCAGAGTCCTGGGGATGGAAAAAACAAAACATAAAAAGCCCAAAAAACAATAGCTACTGAGGACCTAAGGCAAGAAGAGTTCAAGCCATTGGATACCACAGGGGAATATCACCCAGAGAAACTTAGCTCTTCTGAAGAGCTTCAGACCATCTTACAGCTTCAGACTGTAGATAAGGGCCCCTGCCCTCGCAGACAAGGCAGTTAAAATGCTGTGAGCAGAGAAAGAAAGAGAAAAAGCCACACTGAACTTGGGCCAAGTTTAGAGCTGATGGACAAACAGCCTAAGCTTATGTTACGTAGGTGTGGGCATTTTACTCATGCACCCAAACCACCTGCCCCTGGGGGCCTTCTTGCCCTCCTATTCTTTACAAATCCCAAGCTAGCATGCCAGTGGGTATTTTTAAAACGCAAGCCTGCTTGCATGACTCTTGCAGAGAGACCAGAGCGACTGGCTGTGTGGGTGGCACAGCCACAGCGGAACTTGGAGGGAGGCCAGCTGCCTTTGAGGCTGCCATGGCCCATGTTTCCAACACCACTACCACAAGGCACCAGCCCTCCTGATTAGAGGTGCCTGTACCTGGGCACTGTCCAGGCTCTGAGACCTTGACCAGCCAGTTGTGAGCCGACAGGTACTGTCAGGGCAAAATTCGATGGATTTTGAAGCCTTATTACATGAAAGCATGAAAAGCCTTTTGGGTCTCGCTGTAGCCCAGGCTGACCTGGAATTCACTATGTAGTCTCAGGGTGGCATTGAACTCATGGTGATCCTCCTTTCTCTGCCTCCTGAGCCCTGGCTTTATTTATTTAAAGAAAAACCTATTCATTTACTTGAGAGAGAAAAGAAGAGGCAGAAAGAGAGGGGGAAGGGGTATTGGTGTGCCAGGACCTCCTGCCACTGCAATCAAACAAACCTGAAGCATGCACCACTTTGTGCATCTGGTTTTATGTGAGTACTGGGGAATTGAACCTGGGCCTTCAGGCTTTGTAAGCAAGTGCCTTTAACCACCTAAGCCATCTTTCCAGCCCAGTTTTTTAATTTTGATTATTTGTCAAAACAAGAATGGAGGCCTGGAGAGAACCCTGGTTCAGCTCCCCAGTACCCATGTAAAGCCAGATGCACAAAGTGAATGCATCGTCTGGAGTTCGTTGACAGTGGCATGAGGCCCCGGTACATCCACTCTCTCTGTCTCTCTTCTCTTTCTGCTTGCAAATTAATTAATTGAAAAAAAACCAAGAATGTATTATTTTATTTTTTAAATATTTAATATGTTTATTTATGAGAGAGAGCTTGGGCACCCCAAGACCTCCTGCCACTGCAAGAATTCTAGCCTTGTGCACCATTTGTGTGTCTGGCTTTATGTAGCTACTGGGGGACTGAACGTGGGCCATCAGGCTTTACAAGCAAGAAACTTTAGCCGATGAGCTCTCTCCAGCCCTGAAACAAAAATATTTTCAATATATTGGTTTGTCAACTTCATCAATATAGTTGGTTGTTGTTGGGGATTTTGTGTTCTTTTTTAAAATTTCTTTTTAATTTATGTACGTGTGTACGCACGTGCACATGTTCAAGGTACATACGTAGAGGTCAGAGGACAGCCTTTCGGTTGGTCCTTGCCTGTCCACCTCATTTTGGATTCTTGTTCTGCTGGTCTTTACTGGGTTCACCTCAAGCTTCCAGGACATGTTCCCGTCTCTGCTTCTCATCTTCCCTCAGCATCAGTGTGCTGGGATTGCTTTCCATGTGAGATCTGGGGATTGAGTGCTTTATCCATTTACCCACCGCCCTTTCTGTTTTGTTTTGTAATCAAGACAGTCTGTTGTAGCTCAGGCTGGCTCACTCTTGCTATGTAGCCAAGGATTACCTTAACAGCCTGATCGTTCTTCCTCTGCCTCCTGTGTGCAGGGATTACAGATTTGTGCCACCCAGCTTTAGGTAGTGCTGGGTGCGTGCTGGTTAAACACTTGACCAACTGAACCATATCCCCAGCCTCAGTATAATCAGCCTTATCTTTTTTTGCTGTGATCATTAAAAAAATTTCAAATTGTGTCTGTGGCTTGCATTATGTTTCTGAATGACAGAGTTGCTAGTTTGAGTTCACAGGGAACAAAACCCGAGAGGCTCCTCTCCCTGGTGCCTGGCTGAGCAGTGACCTGGCCCTAACCATAGACTGACTGCCTAGGGCCATGGTTGACACTGTGTCCTTCCTGCAGAAAGTCACTTAAGCAGCAGTAGCAATTTCTAAAAATCTTGCAAAACCACCTCTTCTATTTTAGAGGTTTATTTTCTTCCCTCCTTAGCCTGCTTTGCTGACCAGCCTCCTGGAAGCCTTTTCAGATTCAGCACTCTTCTCTTCTGGCCCCAGGTCAGATTCCAAAGGCTTGTTACCTTTTAATCCTTTCTCTGTTGGCAGGTGTCTCAGTGACGTTAACTGCCCTTCTAGGACCTCAAAGCTACTATCTCCCAGCAAGCACTAGCCCTCTCAGCTTTGGATAGCTGCCCAAGTTTAAGCACGTGCCAGGAAAATGAGGTGAATGTGAAGCTTGGGAAATGACTGCTGCCCTCTGAGGTACAGGCCCATGGGCTGGCATGTCAGGATGAAAGGGGGGTGTCCATGGCCCCAAGTGATTCCTGGATGCAAGGAAGGCCAGAGGTCCAGGGAGAACCTGTTGAATAGAATGGCTATCATCACAGACTGTCCTTACTGGATCTCTCTCTCTTTTTTAAAAAATATTTGAATCATTTTCAAGCAGAGAGATACAGAGGGAGAGAGAGAACACCAGGGCCGCCACCTTGTGGGTCTGGCTTATGTGGGTCCTGGGGAATTGAACCCCGGGGCCTTAGGCACTGGAGGCAAGTGCCTTAACCGCTGTGCCATCTCTCCAGCCCCTTACTGGATCTCTTGAAGGTGCTGGATTCTGTCACCATCCAGTGCAGCTGTCTCGTCCTGAGGAGCTCCACACTCCTGCACCTCCGCCCGCTTTGCCGGCTGCTGCATATCGAGCCATTGTTGAAATCATGGAGTAGATCTGTGTTCGCTGCTGTGACTAGGCTCTGTATCGTGTGTCTGGGACAGTTAGGGTCTGTCATCAAAGTGATCAGGAGTCATCCATGCCTCTTGGTCCCATTTATGAGAGTGATACAGAAAGGCAGATAGTTAGCACACCAGAAACCTAACGTGACTTCATTGTGATGATGCCACTTCACGCCACGGGACAGAGCGTGTGCTTTCAGTTTTTCCTGCTTGAAGAGAAACCCTATCAGAGCACGTCCCCACGCATCTGGACACGCTCCTTTGTGTCTGCATGTTGTCTTTCCATACACATCTCACTCTGGGGGACTCCAGTTTCATTGCGATCCCAAGGCCATTTGCTGGAAATACTTTGAGACGCCTTCTTGGAACTCTTAGGAAGGAAAAAAATTATGGGGCCATGCGTGGTCATGTTAAATTTTTTTAAAAAAATATTTTATTTATTCATTTTCAAGCAGAGAGAGACAGAGAGTACACCAGGGCCACCGTCTTGTGGGTCTGGCTTATGTGGGTACTGGGGAATTGAACCTGGGGCCTTTGGCATTAGAGGCAAGTGCCTTAACCACTGAGCCATCTCTTCAGCCTGGTCATGTTAAATTTAGAGGGCTTTACATGAGAACTGGGGAATCAAACCAGGGTCCTTGGGCTTTGCAGGCAAGCACCTTAACTGCTGAGCCATCTCTCGAGCGCCCCTCTTTTTTTTTGCCTGACTTTTACTCAAAGCCTCAGCTTATGAATCTTACTGGTCAACATTGCCCACTCCCTACCCACTCCCTTTAATGCATTCGCCCTGGCACACTCATAGAACCAGGCGTGTTGGCTCAATGAATAAGTCAAAAGCAGAGGTTAATTTTCACTATTATTATTTTTTGAGACTGTCTCTAGCCCAGGCTGGCCTCAAACTTCTAATGTAGCCAAGGATGACCTTGAACTTCTGATCTTCCTGTGCCTACCTCCCTCATGCTAGATAACGGGTGTATGCCACTTACTCCGTGTATACTGTGCTGGGGATCGTGCTAGCCAGGCACTCTACCCACTGAGAAGTCTCTCCAGCCCACTTACTGTCAGGAATCATTTTGGGGACTAGAGAGATGGCTCAGCTATTAAGATGCTTGCTTACTTGAAAAACCTATCAACTTGAGTCTGATTTCCCAGTGCTCATGTAAAGCCAGATGCACAAAGTGGCACATGCATCTGGAGTTCTCTGGTGATGGCTGAAAGCCCTGGCATGCCCATTCTCTCTGTCTTTCTTCTATCTCTCCTTGCAAATAAAAAATAAAACAACTTTTTTTTTTTTTCGAGGTAGGGTCTCGGTCTAGCCCAGGCTGACCTGGAATTGACTATGTAGTCTCAGGGTGACCTTGAACTCATGGTGATCCTCCTACCTCTACCTCCCGAGTGCTGGGATTAAAGGCGTGTGCCACCATACCCGGCTGCAACTTTTTTTTTTAAAGAGTCATTTTTGGAGGTCTGAAGAAGTGGCTCAGTAGTTCAAGGTGTTTGTTTGCAAAACCTACTGGGCTAGGTTCAAGTCCCCAGCCTCCTACATAAAGACAGATAGATACCAAAGAACAAACAACAAATAGTATAAAAAAAGAAAAAAAGAGTGTGTGTCCCAAAGAGCCCTCAGGGCTTTAAAGTTGGGTGAGTCTGGGAGCAGTGGGACATACCTTCAACCCCAGTTACCCAGGAGGCTGAGGCAGGAGGATTGCTTGAGCCTGTGGGTTTGTGACCAGTCTGGACAACAAAGGGGGCTGTGTGTGGCTCAGTGACGATTTCTGGTCTAGCATGCACAAGACCTTGGGTTTCATCACCAGCATATCTCTCTCTCTCTCTCTCTCTCTCTCACACACACACACACACACACACACACACACACACACACACACGTGTCGATGGCTGTGTGAGGACTGATCATCCGGTATAACGTCATAGACCAGGCAGTTCCAGGGCAGCACCAGCTGGGACACACCTTGGGTGGGGACATCAGGAGGGCAAGTTCAAGGGTTGTACCATCAGGTTCAGGCAGGGTGACCAGGCAACCTTGGGATTCTTTCTGTAAGTGGAATGCAATGCCTCCTCTGACTGTCCTGAGGCATATCTTGGAGGGAATGGCTATGAAGAACATGCGCGTTGACGTTGGACTGGGTTCACGTTCCAGCTTCTCCTCAGGTGCAGAACCAAATGTACCTGAGCCTCATTCCTCAACTCTGCAAGGGGAGTACAGGTATACTTCTGAGTTGTCGTGAGGGAGGGTCAGTTAACATACAGAAGGGGCTTTGACGGACACCAGACTTAACCCCGGGAAAGTGGGCAACAGGTCACTGTTGTACATCACAACTGGCACCTGCCACAGGAAAGTCTCCCGTCCCTTGCGAAGCTTACAGCCCAAAGAGACGTAAGTGCTGCTTCCTCTGTGCTTGAATACGGCCAGCTGTGACTTCCTGTTAAACAGGACTTTATCTGACCTCTCTGCGTATTGGCACCCAATCCCCTAGTGGGCAGGGGTGGTGGTAGGGGAGTGATATCCCGTGGAAAATGTGATATTGATAACAGATCGCCTTTCTTCTGGCTTTAGTCCGTCTATCGAATCCCTGCCAGTGGCATCTTGGACCAGTAATTCAGGGAAGCTGGACTAGATCTCACACCCGAGGCACTGGAGAAGGCAGGCTGACAGGGTTCCAGGAAAGTTCATGTCCAGGTGCTATTGCCGGTTCATACCCTTGGTTTCTTCCTGAGCCACCTGACAGATTCTCAGAGCACTGATTCTTTATTTTATTACATCTTCTTTGCCCCTCACAAGTGTACATGTGTGGGTGGGTGGGGGGGAATGGGAGGGTTACCAGAGCCTCCTGCCACTGCAAACCAACACCAGACACATGAGAGCATGGATTTTTTTTTTTTTGTTTGTTTATTCAAGGTAGGGTCTCGCTTTAGCCCAGGCTGACCTGGAATTCACTATGTAGTCTCAAGGTGGCCTTGAACTCAGGGCAATCCTCCTACATCTCTCTGCCTCCCGAGTGCTGGGATTAAAGGCGTGTGACATCATGCCCAGCGAGCATGGATTCTTAAACTTTGCTATACATCAGAATTTTCTTGGGAGCTTTGAAAAAAATCCAGAAATTCAGGCTGCATCCCAAACTATTTAATTAGGCATCAACTAAAAGAACAAAACCTCCCAGGTGATCCTGGGTGCATCCAAGTTTGAGAAGAGTATTCTAACGGCAGGGGAAAAGCCTGATGCAGTGGTGTGGTCACTATCAGCTAGGGTTAATCCGGGGCAGAGTGTCACACCTGTGGGTCCAACTTCCTGTCCTGGTCAGTAATACAGTCTTGGAGGTATGGAGCGGTCAGGTGGCTTTTTTACTTACAGCTATGAAACATTTTCGATATTCCCAGACACAGCCGGGCGTGGTGGCGCACGCCTTTAATCCCAGCACTCGGGAGGCAGAGGTAGGAGGATCGCCTTGAGTTCAAGGCCACCCTGAGACTACATAGTGAATTCCAGGTCAGCCTGGACTAGAGCGAGACCCTACCTCTAAAAACCAAAAAAAAAAAAAGACCTCCCCAGACACAGACTAGTGTAATGTCTACCCTTCACACTGCCTCCCAGCCTCAGCTGTCACTGATGACTCTTTTGCCCACCACACACACTTTCACTGGGGTTGGGGGCAAGTGGGAACATTTAAGCAAAGCCTAGAAGTTTCCTGCATAAATATTTTAGTGTGTGACTCTAAGAGATGAGCCCCCCCACAAAAAAAGAGCCAGCTTACCTTTATCACAACCAAGATGACTAGTATCTATTCTTTTTGAATATTTATTGATAATATACATGTATGTAATATATTTTGATCAAATTTATCTCCATTGCCCTCTGGTATCCCCCGTGAAGCTTTTCCTTCCAACTAGCCCCCCTCATTCTTTCATGTCTTTTTCCTTTTCTTCCTGCTCCTCTCCTCTTTTCTTTCTTTCTTTTTTTTTTTTTTTTTGTGACCCACTGAGTTCAAGGGGATGTGGAGGGCTTGTGAGCTCCTTGTCCATCTATAAGGGAATGTTGGCATCACTAACTGTTGACCCAATCAGTCACTAGTAATTATTTTTTTTGCATGTGCATTTGCGTGTGTGTGTGTGTGTGGTACATGCATGTGTCTGTATCCTTGCGGTACCCTATGGTCTCCTTTATACCCACCTACATTGGGAGCAGAGTGCCGGCTGCCCTGCTCCCATCGGTCTTCCACCTGTTCATGCTCTTTTTTCCCCCATCTTTTCTTTTTTTTTAATTGTTATTATTTATTTATTTATTTTGTTTTTTCGAGGTAGGGTCTCGCTCTAGTCCAGGCTGACCTGGAATTCACTATGTAGTCTCAGGGTGGCCTTGAACTCACGGCGATCCTCTTACCTCTGCCTCCCAAGTGCTGGGATTAAAGGCGTGTGCCACCACACCCGGCCCCATCTTTCCTTTTGAGCCAGAATCTTTTAGTGATGTTGATGATGTTTGTTTGTTTGCTTGTTTGTTTGTTTGATGTGGGGTCTCACTCTAGCCCAGGATGACCTGGAATTTGCTCTGTAGTCTCAGGGTGGCTTCGAACTCACAGTGATCCTCCTGCCTCTGCCTCCCCAGTGTGTGCGCCACCACCCCGGGTCCAGGTTTTTCTATGAGCTCTAGCTAGTCCCAGCTCTCTCTGCTCCCTGGAGGGAGTGCAATTAGGGTCACAGGCCCCATGCTGAGCCACCTCTCCAGCCCACTAGTGATTTCTGACTTTCACCTAGTAAGTTTATGTTCAACTTTCTCCGCTTGGCCTCAAAAATGGCTTTAAAATACTTTTTTTCTATTAGGACCTTAAGAAAGTACAATTCATTTTTGATAATTTACTTTAACCCGGGGTGATTACACTGTCATTATGTAGATAACATATATGGGTGTCCATGGTACCTGGTCCAGCTGATGTTCACAGTTGTCTCCTACCTTTCTGAGTCCTTCTGGAAGGATCATGACAGGTACAAAGGAAAGGCTCCCTGAGGCCCTGGCCCCAGCAGCTGGGTCACCATTGTGCCTGAAGGTGTGTTCCCTGGGGCTGGGGGAGTAGTTGTCTTGGTAGAGTGCTTGCCCTTTGGAAGTTCATGATTACCTTTGTTGGGTGCTTCTCCAGATGTCTTACCGCACGGGTCCCTGGCCCCCTGCTAAATGAACCTCAGTCTCTCTGGCCAGCAGGAGACCTGGCTCCATCGAGGAAAGGTGAGCGCGACGGCTGGACAATCACACGCAGCCGGGAGAAGTGTCCAAGCAGATCTCCAAACTTTATTTTCACATCCAGCCTTATATACAATCTAGGGATGTGTTGCATTGCCTTATCTCTTACACAAAGGGGGCTCAGTAAACAGGAACACAGCTACAAAAACTCAGCCCGCAGGAGTAAAACCTATTAGCACTTGTAAACAGGATTTAGGGCCTTCAGCCATCCCCCTGCCTCCTGGGGGCACAGGTGTGCTAAGAACAAAGGCATGAGCTACCATGCTCTCATCGGATGCATATTAAAGCTTAGCTCTCAGATATGCAGCCAGGCTGGGTCCTACAACCTTGGCCTTGGGAAGGCGGGAGAAGGACTGTCTAACTCCTGGTCTTTTGCTGGAGGCTGTGGCTGATGGTTAAAACATCCTCCGAGGCTCTGCCTGGGCTTCACTGCTGGGTTTTACTTTGCTCTTCCCCTGGGATCCCACCCCTGATGGATTTTGCTCCCCAATGGGTACAGGTGGCTCTGTGTGGATTTAATCTCCAGCCAGATCTCTGGGTTCAGGCCCAGGTTCACATGGTGGCCTAGGAAGGAGAGGGCTACTTTCTGTTTCCTGAGGTAGCACCCAACCTGCTATAAGTTATTGCTTTTTTTAATATTTATTCATTTTCAAGGAGAGAGAGAGAGAGAGAGAGAGAGAGAGAGCAAGCACCAGGGCCACCACCTTGTAGGTCTGGTTTATGTGGGTCCTGAGGAATTGAACCCAGGGCCTTAGGCACTGGAGGCAAGTGCCTTAACCGCTGAGCCATCTCTCCAGCCCAAGTTACTTCTTTTGTTGTTTTTCTAGATAGGATCTTACTCTGTAGGCTGACCTCAGGCTTCCAAGTGTTGAGATTGAAGATTACAGTCTGTGCCATTACAACCAGCTAGAACTTTTTAAAGGGACAGATGTCCCCAAAATAGAATCAATAAATAAATCATGACCCATCTTTATAGTAAAATATGCAGATATAAAAAGAAAGTGGCTGAATTGTCTATGTTCAGATATGGAAATATCACTATATTCATTAAGAAATGTTATAAAAGGGTTCAAAGCTCATGAAAAATGAACTTTTTTTTGCACTTTTTGTGAAGTGTTGGGAGGAATATATTTTCACAAATCATGAAAGGATTTTTTTTTTTTTTTTTTTGAGACAGGGTCCATTGTAGCTCAGGCTGGTCACAAACTTGCAGGTAACTAAGAACCTTGAATTTATGGTCCTCCTACCTCTGCCTCCCAGAGTGCTAGGGTTATGGTGGCATTGCATTATGGGTAGGTGCTCTACCAACTGAGTTATATCTCCAGCCCTTAAAAAAAAAAAAAAAAAGACTCC
>PVHP010025781.1:0-25222 GCA_004024765.1 Zapus hudsonius | reverse complement strand
TAGAGGAAGGTGTGGGGTGCTTCCCTTCATTGATGCTTCTCTTTTCTTTTCTTTCTTTTTTTTTTTTTTTTTTTTTTTTTTTTGTTTTTTTGTTTTTCGAGGTAGGGTCTGGCTCTAGTCCAGGCTGACCTGGAACTCACTCTGCAGTCTCAGGCTGGCCTCGAACTCACAGCGATCCTCCTACCTCTGCCTCCCGAGTACTGGGATTAAAGGCCTATGCTACCACGCCCAGCTATCCTGGTCTCTTGAACCAGACCATCATTAAGATCCCATACAGAATCATTTTCATTAAAGTTCAGGCCTCAAGGGTATTTTCTGCCCCTTGTACCTTGTTCTCTTTGCCCTCACTGACTCCTAACATGGGTTCCAAGTCTTTGGATCCCAGGAGGGGCTCTTTAGCACAGATCTAACTTGTACTCTACCTTGCATCCTGCCAGCTGTAAGAAATGGCAAGTCAGAAGCCAGGCGTGGTGGCGCAAGCCTTTAATCCCAGCACTCGGGAGGCAGGGTTCAGAGGATTGCTGTGAGTTCGAGGCCACCCTGAGACTACATAGTGAATTCCAGGTCAGCCTAGACTAGAGCGAGACTCTACCTCGAAAAAAAAAAAAAAAAAAAAAAGAAATAGCAAGTCAGCACCTCTATTTTAGCAGCTAAATAAGAGTCCATGTTAAGGACCCTGGCTCCATGTCCCACTCCCTTTGTAACTCCTCCTTTAACACCAAGTTCCCTCTGAGCAGCCATCTCAGCCCTTTTAAGCCCCTTAACACCTTGTCACCTCCTGGCCACACCACCTCTGTGGCAGCTTGTCATCCCTCTCACCCCATGTGTGCTGTACTCAGGGACTTCAGTATTTACTCTAGCCATTTTCATGATGTTCTCATACTCATGTAATCGATTCTGCTCGTCAAGCAGGTATGCCACCCTGGAATTCCTCCATAGATACTCCAATCACAAACTGCTTGGTCTTGCTTACATAGCCTGTCACTCATAAGGAGCAGGCAGCCACAGCTATAGCAAGCACACCATCCACCATCCTGCATAGGGAAAGGTAGCCCCCAATGAATGCTCCATCCTCACCTGGATCAGCCTCATGTCTTACTCAGTACCCACTGCACTATTCACTATGTAGTCTCAGACTGGCCTTGAACTCACAGTGATTCTCCTACCTCTGCCTCACAAGAGCTGGGACTAAAGGCATGTGCCACCATGCCCCACTTATTCCCCTTATTTTTATGGGACAGGATCTCTCATCACTGAACCTGCACTTGGCATTATATACGGGTGCTAGGGACTCAAACTCAGGACCTCATGCTTGCAGAACAACTGTTTTATCCAGTGAGCCATATCCCCAGCTCTTGGCTCCAACCACTCCCCACCCCCGGTAGGGTCTTGCTCTAGCCCAGGTTGACCTAGAATAATTCATTATGTAGTCTCAGGGTGGCTTCAAACTCGCATCGATCCTCCTACCTCTACCTCCAAGTGCTGGGATTAAAGGCATGCACCACCACAACATCCAGCTTCCAAGACTTTTATGAGCACTGACATGACACTCATATTATTTCAGATTTTGGAGCATGTCAAGATTGTGGTGTTTGGATTAGGGGTATTTGAACCATAAAATCTATGCCGACATTCCAAAGCCTGAAACCCTGAACTCTAAAAGGCTGTGGTCTCAGCATGTCAGAAAGGGGGTGCTTGGCCTGTAGCATGCAGGTAGATGGAAATGAGACATCCTTTCTTGTTTCCCTTCTCGTGGATCAACATTGCCATGATTGTACTTTGTCTTGACCATCTTTCCAGGTGGGAATGTAAACTTTCTCCTGTGGGCTGCTGCTAGTCCCCTTCTCATACATGCCAAGTCCTAAACCATGTCACTCATTTGGCAAAATGTCATGTGTCTCAAAGTCCCAGCTAATCAGGCAGCTGAGGTAGAAAGAGCGACTGAGCCCAATAATTTGGGCTCACCTGGGCTACAGTAAGACAAGCTCAAAGTCTAATGAACCACAGTACCCTCGTCCATGAGTTGCCCGGGATAGCAAGCAACTATCTTTCTCTCTTTCTCTCTTTCTCTCTCTCTCTCTCTCTCTCTCTCTCTCTCTCTCTCTCTCGTTTTTTTTTTTTTTGGGGGGGTAGGGTCTCGCTCTAGCCCAGGTTGGCCTGGAATTCACTATGTACAAGGTGGCCTCAAACTCACAGAGATCTACCTCTGCCTCCCAAGTGCTGGGATTAAAGGCGTGAGTGCAGCATTCTCTCTTTGTGTGTGTGCTCGCATGTGTGGGCTCGAGCAGGCAGGTGAATGTGTGCCATAGCGTCTGGGGTTGGTCCTCTTTTTTTTTTTTTCTAGGTACAGTCTTGCTCTAGTCCAGGCTGACCTAGAATTCACTATATAGTCTCAGGGTGGCCTTGAACTCACAGCAATCCTCCTACCTCTGCCTCCCGAGTGCTGGGATTAAAGGTGTGCGCCACCATGCCCAGCTTGGTCCTCCTTTTCTTTGTTGTTTTGAGAGAAGACCTCTCATTACATTGTTCACTAGTTGCTGTTGTGTTTTTTCCTGGAGAGATGTGAACATCTATTCACCCCCAGATTGGTCACTGACAGCAAATGAAAGAAACAGTTCTACCCAGTGTAGCTTACTGAACCAGTACTTTCATGGGGTGACTTCTAGCATCATCACTGACCCCCCCCCCCACCAGCATAGGTGAGCTCAGCTCATGGAGATTACTGCATGACTTAAGCAGTTTGGCTGGTCTGGAGAGTCTCTTCTAAGACATTCATAAATTACTCTGTATAACCTTGGGGGAAAGCCCTTGGAAATCTTGAAAGTTTCAGGAGCTTCCTGAGACCTGTGAGGTGTTTGCATCCTGAGCTTTGTTCACTTCCTGAGTTTCAAGGAGCCTCTGTCTGCCTCTTCTCCCCTGCCCCCAACCTGGGACTCACTCTGTAGCCCAGGCTGGCCTTGAATTCATGGCAGTCCTCCTACCTCAGCCTTCCAGGTGAGTCACCACACCCAGTTGAAATGGTTTTTCTTTGTTGTTGTTGTTTTGCTTTTTGGTTTTTCCAGGTTTTTCACTCTAGCCCAGGCTGACTTGGAATTCAGTATTTAGTCTCAGGGTGGCCTCGAACTCATGGAGTTCCTCCTACCTCTGCCTCCCAAATGCTGGGATTAAAGGTGTGGGCCTCCACGCCCAGCGAAAATGTTTTAATTTGGAGAAAATTGCTCTACAACAGCTGCATTTGCCAGGCTAGTTAGTGTAGGAGCTCTGTGTCTTTGCCTCCCTTTTCACCATAGGCATTTGAGATTACAGACACCTGCTAGAGCATCCCAGCTCAGTTACTCATAGTGAACCATCTCCCTATCCCAAGCACTCATGTGTTGTTTGTTTTGTGTTGTTTTTTCAAAAAAATATTTTATGGGGCTGGGAGATGGTTCAGGGTTAAGGTGCTTGCCTGCAAAACCTAATGATCTGGATTCAATTCCCCAGAACCCATGTAAAGCCAAATGCACAGTGGCGAATGCATTGGAGTTCATTTGCAGCAGCTGGCAGCCCTGCCATACCCCTTCTCTTATCTCTATGTCTCTTTCCTCTATATCTCTCTCTGCTTGCAAATAAATAAAAAAATTTTCAGGCTGGGCCTGGTGGTACATGCCTTTAATCCCAGCACTCAGGAGGCAGAGGTAGGAGGATCACCATGAGTTCAAGGCCACCCTGAGACTACATAGTGAATTCCAGGTCAGCCTGGGCTAGAGTGAGACCCTACCTTGAAGAAACAAAAAAAAAATTTTTTTTCAGAAATTTTTTACCTGTTATCAAGGAGGGAGAGAGAGAGAGAAAGAATGGTCATGCTGGGGCCTTTACTGCAAATGAACTCCAGATGCATGCACCACTTTGCATCTGGCTTTACGTTGGTACTGGAAAATCAGACTCAGTCTTTAGGCTTTGCAGACAAGCACCTTTACTGCTGAGCCATCTCTCCATTTCTTTGTTATTTGTTTGTTTTGAGGTAGGATCTCATTGTAACCTAGACTTACCTCGAACTCGTTCTGTAGCACCAGGCTGGCCTCCAATTCATGGTGATCCTCCTACCTCAGCCTCCTGAATGCTGGGATTAAAGATATGCTTCCCCATACCTGGCATCAAGCTCTGTTTTGAGGTGGCCAGTTCCATGATGAGTGTCGCCCTGTCCTCATCTGATCCCTGCTTTGGCTTGGTGGCCTAGATCAAGGTCTGCCCCTCTTTGAGCCTTAGTGTCCTCATCTGCAGGGTAAGGGGTGAGACAACACAGTGCAAATCACAGTGGCACCTGGCCTGTGACTGTGCCACTCCCTAAAGCCCTACCTATACCTTAAGTACCCTGAGACTAATGGTTTGGTTCTGTGTGTGGGTGGCAGAAGCTTCCCTGATTGTGTGAGTGTCATTTGTACCCTTTTTCTTTGTGTCTCACTGCTAAGTGATGCTGGAGATGCATGGGGTCACCATGATCCCAGAGTGACTGATGAATATAGTGCTGTCCCCACTGGATTTGTACCTTTCTAGCTTCCAACTACTCACTCCTGAGCACACCCAGCTCAGGCTTTATGGATAAGGGCTTTGGGCCTGAAGAACCCCAAGGCCACTGTGGAAGAGCTTGGAGCACTGACGCTACACTCTAACTGTGCCTATGTCTTGCTGTACTGGTGCCTCTGGCCCTGGCTGGCTAGCCGGTTGGCTGACCTCCACTCCATCTTTAGTGTCTATGGCCCAAGGTCTGTGTTCTGGAGAATCTTCTCAGAGTCCTTCTTTCCCTGACATCAGCATGAGGCTGAGTAGAGGGGTTCTTGTGTGAGGCAGATCCTAGCTCAACTCCAGCCTCATGGTTTTGGGCTCACTGACTTTGCTCACTGGGCCTTAGATGCCTCTGAAAAATGGGTCTGGGTGCCTGGGCGAGTGACTCAGTAGGTAGAGTGCTTACTTGTGCAAATGTGAGGACCTAGCCCTGTTGGCCTGACACATGCCTTGCATCCCAACACTCATGAAGCAGAGGAAGCAGTATTGCTATGAGTTTGAGGCCATTCTGTGACTACATAGTGAATTCCAGGTCAGCCTGGGTTAGAGCGAGACTCTACCGCCATAAAAAGCAAAAAAATGTGAGGACCTAAATTCAGATCCCCCAGCACCCACTTTAAAAGAGGCCAAAGGGCTGGGTGTGGTGACTCATGCCTTTAATCCCAGCACTAGGGAGGCAGAGGTAGGAGGATCACCATGAGTTCAAGGCCACCCTGAGACTACATAGTGAATTCCAGGTCAGCCTGGGCTAGAGACCCTACCTTCAAAAACAAACAAACAAAAAAAGAGGCCAAAGGAAGGCAAGCATGGTGAAATGTGCCTGTAATCCCAGCACTGGGGAGGTGGAGATAGGAGGATCCCTTGGGCTTTCAGGTTAGCTATTTTAGCAAAATCAGTGAAATCCAGGTTCAGTGAGAGATTCTGTTTCAAAAAAAATAAGATGGGGAGTAATTGAAGATGACACCCAACATTGACCTCTGACCTCTACCTACATGTATGCAACACACACACACACACACAAAATGGGTCTGAGATAGTCTTCCAGGCCATTGTAGAGAACATGGGGGACAGCATGTGTCTTCAAGGCCTCTCCCTGGGGACACTTCATGTGGGAACTGCCTCTCAGGTGGGGTGGTCACTAAGGGATGCTCATGAGTTCTCCTTGGCAGCTGGCATGTGGCCAGGACGGGCAGCTGAAAGGCTTCGCCGTGTTGGAGTATGAGACAGCGGAGATGGCTGAGGCAGCGCAGCAGCAGGCAGATGGCTTGGCCCTGGCAGGGAGCCACCTGCGTGTGTCCTTCTGTGCCCCAGGACCCCCTGGCCGCAGCATGTTGGCAGCACTGATCGCTGCCCAGGCCACAGTGAGTAGGAACAGGTGTCCCTGGGGTGGAGAGGGAGCTCCCAGAGACTTCAGGGCCCCCAGTGTGGCTGTAGCTCTCTGAACCAACCTCTGATTCCCCCAGGCCCTCAATCGTGGCAAGGGCCTCCTACCAGAGCCTAACATCCTGCAGCTACTGAATAACCTGGGCCCATCGGCCTCCCTCCAACTGCTGCTGAATCCCCTTCTCCATGGCAGCGCCAGCGGCAAGCAGGGTAAGAGCCATGTAGTGGCTTTGGCTGATGGTTGGAAGTTCCTAGGGGGAGCAGAGCCTATGCCAGGCAGCCATTCTACCCTTTCAGGCATACTATCTTCTGAGAGTTTGGGTTTCCTGTTTCATTAATGTGCCCGGTGCTGGCTTAAATGGTTGGAACACTAGGGTATCCATCCAGGGGCCACTGCTCAGCTCCCTATCTCCCTCTAGGCCTCCTGGGTGCCCCTCCAGCCATGCCACTGCTCAATGGCCCTGCGCTGTCCACGGCGCTGCTGCAGCTTGCCCTGCAAAACCAGAATCCAAGCCAGAAGGTAAGGCCTGTGGCTGCACACTTCCCTGTGCATTTCTAGGGGCCTCAGCCAGGGAAGGAGCACCTCACTCCTCACGGCAGGTTTATCTTCCCTTCCTTTCTGTAGATACTTGGCCTTGGTGGCCAGGGCTGGCCTGGACACCTATTTATAGCCTTGAAGTGGACATTGCTCTTTTGAGTGGTCCCTTCTGCTGGGAAGAAGAACCAGCCACACCCCACACACTGCCTTCCCCCCATACATGCACTCATGGACAGATACACCACAGTATACATTCATTCATATATATATACATACATACATACATCCCCTGTGCTTTGGTTTACTGAGGTCTAATTAGTGACCTAGCTGTGCCTGGTAATAAGTGACAAAGTGTGCAATTGGGCCATTGCATGCATGGCTGAGTGACAGAAACCCTTTGTGGATTCTTTTACCACATTAGACACTGTTCTATGATCAGCAAGGGGGCTGAATGCTAAGGAGTTGCTGTTTGTGTG
This sequence comes from Zapus hudsonius, assembly GCA_004024765.1. Classification (NCBI taxonomy): domain Eukaryota; kingdom Metazoa; phylum Chordata; class Mammalia; order Rodentia; family Dipodidae; genus Zapus; species Zapus hudsonius. The sequence continues at coordinate 18,280 of PVHP010025781.1, read as the reverse complement.
CCTGATGGAAGTGGGAAGTGTGACCCATTTGACATGCTGAGTATACTTTGCGTGCCCCCAGTGTGTAGGACAGGGCCCTTAGTCACCATAGGCTTGAGTGGGTAGGTAATGGGTGGGCTGTTGTAGGTCCTGGGGGATACCAGGTTTGTGTGCTTGTGACTGGTTCTGAGCTGGAGTTGGGGAGGGGGTGCTGGGCATTACCATCAACTCTGGGTGGTCCCTGCCCATTGCCTAGGCCACACTGTCCCCACCTCCAGCTGACTGTGCTTTGTTTTAGAAGCCTGGCATCCTGGGAGATTCACCCCTGGGAACCCTCCAGCCTGGAGCCCAGCCTGCCAACTCCCTTCTTGGGGAGCTGCCCTCAGGTAACTCAGACCTAACCGTCCCACCTTGCCTGGGGCACTGTACCATGCCCCTTCTCTGGGTCTTTTTCTCTGCAGGAGTGTAAGTTCCAGCTGTGTGGCTTTGGGAAAATGACTCAACCTCTTGTTTCTCTTGATGTTGGTCAAGTGCCTGCCTCATATGACAGCTGGGAAAGTGGCTTAGACATTGTTCCCCTTAAAGGCTTGTCCCTGGACCCCCAGGAAGAGGGGACCTTTGTTCATGGGCTGCTGGCTCTGACACCCTCCTCTCTCTAGGTGGAGGCCTGCCCCCAGAGCTGCCACCTCGACGAGGAAAGCCACCACCCCTGCTGCCACCACTGTTGGGCCCCTCTGGGGGTGACCGGGAGTCCATGGGTCTGGGTCCCCCAGCAGCCCAGCTCACTCCACCCCCAGCCCCCATGGGGCTCCGAGGCTCGGGCCTCCGAGGCCTACAGAAGGACAGTGGGCCCCTGCCCACGCCTCCTGGGGTAAGGTCCCATCCTATGCCCAGTACTCTACCAGCCTCTTGTCTCAAGAGTTCCCCTCTGCCTGGTGCCCTCATGAATCCAGCCTTTCCATCACAGGTCTCACTTCTGGGGGAGCCCCCTAAGGACTACCGAATTCCCCTGAATCCCTACCTGAATCTACACAGCCTGCTCCCAGCCAGCAACCTGGCAGGCAAGGAGGGACGGGGCTGGGGAGGCTCTGCTAGAGGCCGCCGCCCAGCTGAGGGCTCCCTGCCCAACTCTGCAGTCCCGAGCAGAGGTAGTGGTGGTGATGGTGGCAGTGGCAAAGCCTTCCAGCTCAAATCCCGCCTGCTCAGCCCCCGTCTACCCCCGGAGCCCGACAGCTACGGTTTTGACTACCCCTCGGTGAGTATCTGGCTGCCCTGCAGTTGCCCAGCCCTGAGTGCGACTGGGGCCTCTTTAGCCCTTGGCTCCCTGAAGGAAGGTCATGCACATACAGGGTGAGCATCCCTGATATAAGCATTCAAAATCTTAAATATTCCAAGTTGTGAAATTTCTTAGCTGTAGGTGTTTGGGAATTGAACCTGTGGTCTTTCACATGCTCGGCAAGTTCTTTAACACTGAGCTACACTCACAGCCCACATTCCAAAGCTTTCTGAGCACCAACTTAACACTGCAGATGGAGCAGTCCACATCTAACCTTGTGGGATAAAGTCACAGTCCAAACATAGGCACACCAGAAAAAAACTGTAAGCCAGTCATGATGGTGCACACCTGTAATCCCAACACTGTGGAAGAGGAGGAGGCTGAAAGACCTCAAGGTTATCCTCAATTATATATGGAGTTTGAGGCCAGCCTGGGCTATAAGAGACTCTAAAAATTGCCAAAAATTGTGTCAAATGATCTTCACAAATTGTGCCTGGAACACAGATGAATTTCCTGTTTGGTCTTGAGGGCATATCCTCCCCCCTCTCCCCCAGTGTCTCTTCATGTATGTGCAGTATTCCAAAAGCAGAGGCAGTCCAGTGTCTGGAACATTCTTGGTTCCAAGCATTTCAGTCAAAGGCCACTCTGCCATCTAGAGTTCTCTAATGCTGGTGGTGCCAGGCCAGGCTTCAGGGGCAGCCCAGAACTTGCTGTGTCAGACAGAGTTCCTGCCCTTAAGTCTCCTGCCAGCCTCATTATCTCTTGTGAGGTGTTTTGTTTTCAGCTTTGAGACAGGGTCTCATGTAGCCACCACAGCAGGTTTATAGTGCTGGGGGTGGAACCTAGGGCCTCATGTACATTAGGCAAGACCCAGCCCAAGGCCTTACTGCTGCCCAAGAAGTGGCTGAGTACTTGTGTGTCTGTCTTCTACCTCTTCTCCCTTGGAGGCCACACCTGGTCTCCTCACATCAGCCATTCCTGGAATCCAGTCACATCTGTCCTCTCCATCCCCTAGGACTAGCTCACCTCCAGCCTCACTCCCCCTGTGCAGGCCAAACTTTGCCCCCTTCCAGGCCCAAAAAGAGGGGCACGGATCCCTGGTGCCAGCTGTGCCATGGAAGTCAGCCCAGAGTATATTGGCACAGACACCAACCCTGTGCTTCTTCCCTTTTCATTCAGGATGTGGGACCTCGGCGGCTCTTCTCTCATCCCCGGGAGCCAGCCCTAGGTCCTCATGGACCTAGCCGACACAAGGTGAGAGCTCAGTCACCCTATGTGCCCTACTGCCTGGATGTAGCAGTTAGCCCTGGCTGCATAAAAAGCAAGTCCCAGTACCACAGAGCTGAGCTTTGCTGTCCTGGGCTCAAATGATCCTCCTGCTTTGGTCTCTCAGCTGTAATGGCCACTACTATTGGCTCCAGCGTTTTTGTTTCTCACCATTATAGCTGGTTATGGGGAGTTCTCTGCAGTCATCTGGGATTAGCTCATCAGGGCCTCCATGGTCCCCAGTGGCCACACTCATATGTGGTTCTCAGTGGCTTCTCCCTAGCCTGTGTAGAGCTCCCTGTCCTGTAGACCAGCCTGTGTCCATTGAGGTAGTCATGGTCTCTGGATCACTGAGAGGATGAAGAAGGAACAGGCTTATGTGCCATCTCTTCCTTCTGACTGTCCAAAGTTCATGTGGCCTGAGTTTTTGTTTTTGTTTTTAATTTAATATTTCTATTTATTTGAGAGAGAGCGTGTGGGCACACCATTAAGCCGAGTCTTTGGAGAGGGGCATCCTACCATTGTCTCCATCACTCAGCCAACCTCCTCTCCACAGATGTCTCCACCACCCAGTGGCTTCAGTGAGCGGAGTGGCGGAGGCAGTGGGGGATCCATCTCTCATTTTTATTCGGGTTCACCCAGTTCCTACTTTACTAGCGGCCTGCAGGCTGGCCTCAAGCAAAGCCACCTCAACAAGGTGAGGACGGGTTCCAGGGACATCCAGGGTACCGGCGTGTGGTGCCTCAGCCGTGGCTTGGGTGGTGGTAGGGATGGAAATAGACCACCATGTTCCCCTGCAGTGTGTGTGGAGTGCAAGACTCCTCGGCTACTCCTCACTTCTTCCCACATTTGTGGGTGATACTCACACCAGCTGACAGATAAGAAAACAGGCTTGCAGAAATGGGGTGAGGGGGCTGATGGCTTGGTGGATGAGAGCACTTTCTGCACAAGCATGAGGGACCCCAGTTCCGTCTCCAGCACCCACATCCACATGAAAAGCACACCTTTAATCCCAGCAGGGAGGCAGAGGCCACCCTGAGACTACATAGTGAATTCCAGGTCAGTCTAAACTGGAGTGAGACCCTGCCTCAAAAAACCAAAACAAAGAAGCTGTAAATATCTACACACTGCTGTAACCTCAGTGCTGAGGGGAGTGGAGACAGGATTGCTGGTGCCTGCTGGTCAGACAGCCTAATCTGAAAAACGGTGCTGCAGAGTGATAGAAGGCACGGAGCATCTTCCACGTACATGTACACACACATGAAATGGAGTGATCCTCCCCTGGCCTCAGAGCTGGAAGTGGCCAGCTGGCACTGAAAATCTCTCACATTCCCTCCAAGGGTTTCCTCTGGCCCCTGAGATGATCTGTCTCCCCTTTCCATTTCTCCAGGCACTAGGCTCCTCCCCAGTAGGCTCCAGTGAAGGGCTCCTGGGCCTCGGCCCAGGGCCCAATGGCCACAGCCATCTGCTGAAGGTAAGGGCAGGGGGTTGGGATGCGTGGGGCTGGGGAGCCTTGATCCTCAGAAGGCCCCTGACCCAGGCCCCCCTGCCCTTTGTCTCCAGACCCCCCTGGGTGGCCAGAAACGCAGCTTTTCCCACCTGCTGCCCTCGCCTGAGCCCAGCCCAGAGGGCAGCTACGTGGGCCAGCACTCCCAGGGCCTTGGAGGCCACTACGCAGATTCCTACCTGAAGCGGAAGCGGATTTTCTAACGGGGTTGTCGCCACAGATGCTCAAGGGCCTGCACCCAAAGCTTTTGGGTTTTTCTGGTGGTGTGTTTTTGTGGGATTTTATTTTTATTTTATTTTTTATTTTTTCTTTCTTTGGATAATAGAGAAATCTCAAGACTTCTGCTGACCAACCAGCCAGAGCCCAAGGGATGTGGGGGCATCTGGAGGCCAGTTCCCAGAGCCAAAACCCCACAGCCTTAAGAGAGAGGGGCCTAGCCTGCTCTTTCTCCCTCCCCCAGCTCCTGGCTTCTGCCTGTGCCCAGCTCTCTGGGTGTCCCTCCCCCTGCCTCTTCACACCTGTATTCTGGCCTTTGAGTGCCTTGGAGGTGTCCCTGACCCCGGTGAGGATCAGAGACGGTCCCCTTTTTTTAAACTTCCAACAACTGACTTGGAATTTCCTTTTCTATTTTTTATTATTTTTTAAATCTACCAGGATCTACCCCTTCCAAGCCCACCCCTCACACTGATTCCTTCTAAATCCAGTCTGGCTGGGCCTTCATTCTACACTTGGAGTTTGAAATGGCTCAACCCTTTGCTCCTTTCCCCAACATCTGCTGCAGGCATGGCTGTCTCCGGCCCCTGTCTGCCCACTCTGGCCAGTACCCCAGCCCCAGGCTCGTCCCCTAGCTCTCTGCCCTGTCCTCTTGCCTTCTGATGCCTTAAAGTTGGGCCACAGGCCAGAGCCTCTCAGATGCCAAGCTCCGGAAGCTCGGCTCAGGACCAAAGAGCGCTGGCCTAGGCATTGGGCCCCTCCACCCGCTGAAGTGTCCATTCAGCGGACAGAAGGTCAAAACCTGGGTCCTGGCAAGTCACCCCTTCTGCCTAGGCCTGGGTACAGAGGTGGGCTTTCTCTGCCTGCTTCAACCATTTCCCTGCTGTCTGTGGGAGTGGCCACTGGGTCTCATCTGTATCCCCCCCAAACTGAACTCCACCTCCTTCCCTGGGCCAGAGCTGGCCGCCGCCTCCCTGCCCAGTGTCAGCAACCCACAGCCCCATGCAGACAGACCGCGCCCATCAGCAGGGCCTTCCTTCTCCCCGTCCTGCTGGGCCACCTTCCCCTCCCCTGACTCCGCACGGGGTCTCGTCCCCACTTCCCACACAGACCTTTGCTGAATTAAAGTTTGTAAGTAAACGGTTTTAATGAAATTAGCTGGCTGGTTCTTGAGCAGTGGGCCCAGGTGGGAGGTCTGGGTTGGGCTTCAGGACCACTTCCACACACACTCGCTCACGACGCTTATATTCGAGTAATTACGGGGCGTACGTTCGTGGCGCCTGCGCTGTTGACGTTCCGAGCCCGGTCACGTGCTCCTGTCATGGCCACTGCCATGGCCCGTGGCAGCGTGAGCGCCCGGGTCCTGCTGCGGGCTGCCCGGCGCTCGTCGAGCCCAGCGACTACCAGGACGCTGCGGACGACAGGTGCGCGGGGCGCCGGGGCGGGTGGGCAGGGGCGCGGGGCGGCGCGGGCGCTCACGAGTTTTTCCGTGTCCTGCAGGCGCGCGGCGGGCCGCGGAGGAGGCCGGTGGGCCCGAGCGGCCGCGGGACGCGTGAGTGCCATCCCGGGGCCCTTTCCCGCCTCGTTCCCCGCCCCTGCCGGGTGGCCCCGCAGCCGGCGGGCCGGCCCATGGCGCAATTAAGCTTCTATTCCCAGGGTGAACGTGGTGTTCGTGGACCGGGCAGGACGACGGATCCCCGTGACGGGCAGGGTCGGGGACAATGTGCTTCACCTGGCCCAGCGCCACGGAGTGGACCTGGAAGGTAGGAGATGGCAGCCACAGGCCACGGGGTCTCCCTCTAGCCCAGGCCGAGCTGGAACTCGTGCAGCTCGCGGTGATGCTCCTATCCAGCCTCTAGTACTTGTTTTAGACCTTCTTGAGTCAGGGTCTCCCCTGTAGCTCAGATTGGCCAGGAACTTTTGATGATCCTCCTGTCTCAGCCTCCCAAATGCTGGAATTGCATACCTGCCCACTTGTTCCAAAAAGTCACAAATCCAGTACTTCTCCGTGCTTAGCCACCTATAGCTTGCTTGCCACCAAATGTGTACTGAAATCTGAATTTCATCGTGACCTCATCCTCAACCAACTCTAATTTATTGTGCATTAGTGCTAGCGTCCAATAGAACCCCAGCTCTCTTCTCTACACTAGCTTTCCCGTTCTAGCTACTGATCACTGCCTTCATGGCTTTTTTTTTTTTTTTTTTTTATCCCTATTTTGAGGCAGGGTTTTAACAGTGGCCCAGGCTGGCCTCAAAGTGGTGTGAGCTACGGCACCCACCCAGCCGATCCTGTTTTTGAGACAGGGTCTCAATGTGTAACTCCAGCTAACTGTGAATGCAGATCCTCTTTGCTACCCTGGGATCGTGTGTGCACCCTTGCATCTGTCTCTGACTGGCTTTCTCTCTGTTCTCCCATGGACCACCATCATTCCTGCCTCAGACCTTTGCCCTTGCTGCTTCCTGTGTCAGAAGTGCTTTCCTAGCACACGTTTTGGCTCCACATCCTTCAGATCCCGGTATAGATGTCATCATGCCATTCCCATGGCCACGTGTCTCACTGTCTTATAGCACTTTCCATTTCATCCTTTGTCATTTGTCCTGGTGAGCTTGGTGACCATGTTCACACTTCCTTGCTGCCTTTTGTGATTCTTACGTGTAATAGGTGTGGGATTGGTGTTGGTTGCAGGAATCACTTTCAATAGTTAGTATATATTAATGGAAGCAGACTGTTACTTCATTTTACAGACAAGCAAACAGCCCTGTCTTTCATGGGCCTGGTCCAAAATCAAGCATTTGGCAAAACTAGATCCGTATAGGCTTTTTTTTTTTTTTAAACATTTTATTTATTCATTTTCAAGCAGAGAGGAGAGAGAGAGAGAGAGAGAGAGAGAGAGAGAGAGAGAGAGAGAGAGAGAGAGAGAGAGAGAGAATGCACCAGGGCCACCATCTTATGGGTCTGGCTTATGGGGAATTGAACTGGGGCCTTAGGCACTGGAGGCAAGTGCCTTAACCGCTGAGCCATCTCTCCAGCCCTGTATAGGCATTTTATACTCCTGTGCTTCCCTTGTATAAATATTTGAATGCTGTGCATACCTACCAGACAAGGTCTCTGTCAGATCACACAGGACTCAGCCAAGTGGTGACTATAATCCCAGGAGGAAAGCTATTGTTAGGTCCTGATGAATGGATGGCTGGAAAGCACTTTTGCAGTTTGTTGGCAGAAGGAAATAGAGAGCCCAACTTGATAATTAAAGGGGCGCTAGGGAGATGGCTCAGTGGGAAAGAGTGCTGCTACCCAGGCATGGGGATCCATGTTTGCTCCCCAGAATCCACATACAAAGTTCACAGTGGCAGTGTGTGCCTGTAACCCCAGAGCTGAGCCAATGGTGCTTCTGGCTCAGTGAGAGACTATGTCAAGGAAACAAGGCAGAAGAGTGATGAAGGAAGATAACCAGTGCTCTGGGGCCCTGAACATGCATATGCTGCCTAAACACATGTGTGTACCATACCCACACGGAATGACTCTTGGGAGGTCATGGTAGTCCAGAATTTGGAACGTGAGTTTCAGAAGCAAGTAGGCTGTTTAAACCTGGCCTATTGCCAGCTGTGTGTTCATGAGGAAGGTGCTCATCTCTGGTCTTCTGTGTCCTCACCTGTATTGGATGGCTTAGCATCCCTTTTTTCTTTCTCATTTTTTGAGGTAGGGTCTCACTCTAGCCCAGGCTGACCTGGAATTCACTCTGTAGTCTCAGGATGGCCTCAAACTCACAGGGATCTCCTACCTCTGCCTCCCAAGTGCTGGGATTAAAGACGTGGGCCACCAAGCCTGGCCTTTTTTTTTTCCCCTGAGCATCCCTTTCACTGGATGCTGTGAGGATAAACCCTTGTGAGTAGTGCTTGGTACAGAGAGAGGGGGGCAGGTTTTCAGGGAACAAGTCAATTTAAAGATAAAGGCAGTTATATATAATCTGGGCAATGGTGAGGTACACCTGTCATCCCAACTACTTGGGAGCCTGTCAAGATTGTTTGAACCCAGAAGTTCAAGATCACCCTGGGCAACACAGTGAGACCTGGGCTCAAAACAAGCCAGCCATTGGCACAGACCTCTACTCCTTCCTAGTTACTTGGGAGGTGAGGCAGGAGAATTTGACAAAAACAAGAAAAGAAAGTTAAAGGTCTGCCTGTGCTACAGTGAGTTCAAGGCCAGCCTTGAGACCATCTTGAAAATAATTTTCTTTTTAAAGATCTAGGGAATGAAGCTTAGTTGTAGCACACATAACCTTGAATATGCAAGACTCTAGATTAGATTTTTTTTTTTTTTTTTTTTTTTGGTTTCTTGAGGTAGGGTCTTGCTCTAGTACAGGCTGACCTGGAATTCACTATGTAGTCTCAGGGTGGCCTTGAACTCATGGCGATCCTTCTACCTCTGCCTCCTGAGTGCTGGGATTAAAGATGTGCACCACCATGCCTGGCTTCAGTGTGGATTTTAAACAATTACATGCATGTAGTAATAAATACTACACAAAACTAATAGGAAAAGCCAGTCATGAAAAGCTAATGACTTTAATCCCAGCACCTCTCAGAAAGATCACTGAGTTCAAGACAAGCCTGGACTACAGAGAGAGCCTGCCTCAAGAAAAAGAAGGAATAATTTAGGGGAGAAAGGGACAAGAAGTAAATGTGGGGAGACACCATTGGGTTAAGTCATTAAATCAGCCATATAAGGGTGGAGAAGGTGCCAGGCCATGAATACAACTAATGAAGTCAGGGTGAACATGGTACAGTGAGTTCCACCAAGGGGTCAGTTGGGATTGGGCATGGTGATACCAACCCATAATCCCAGGATTTGGGAGTTCAAGGATACATCCTTGAATCATAGCTCAAGGCCAGCCTGTGCTGTCTCAAGTAACATAAAATAAAAACAACTTGGGGGCAGCTGGCTGCTACATAAATGACCAGGCTGCAGGCCTGAGATGCAACAAATGCCTGTTTGTGCCCTTGCTGGCATCCTCACCGAGGATCTCTCTCTGCTCCCAGGTGCCTGCGAAGCCTCCTTGGCATGTTCCACCTGCCACGTGTATGTGAGCGAGACCCACCTGGATCTCCTGCCGCCTCCTGAGGAGAGGTGAGCAGGCATGGGGTCTGCCCTGATCCCAGCTTTAACCCCACCACGCACACACATACATTTGCCCAAGCCCCTTTCGCCCTAGCTGCCCGTGTCTGGGCTGCAGGCTCCCACCTTGACGCCTCCCTCCTTTGTCCAGGGAGGATGACATGCTAGACATGGCGCCACTGCTCCAGGAGAATTCCAGGCTGGGATGCCAGATCGTGCTGACCCCCGAGCTGGAAGGGGCCGAATTCACCTTGCCGAAGATCACCAGGAACTTTTACGTGGACGGTCATGTCCCCAAACCGCACTGAGATGGGCCATTGGACTGTCTCCCTGAGACCACCATGGCCCCAAAGCCAGACCTTAAAAGAGCCCGGCTTCCAGCCCAGTGCATGGAAAAGGCCCAGAGACGGATGCAGGGTGGAAGCCACGGCACCTCGCAGATGGCCTCAGGACCGTGGACTTGGGGTGCCTCCTCGGAACGTGAGGCTGGAGCGGAAGGAATCGGATGGACTCAGCTGAGCTGAAATAAAACAGTGGCGCAGATGTGCGGTGTACTGAGCATGCTTGGGGGGGACCCCAGAGTGTGCCCACCCACTCGGGGCAGCTAGCGGGCTCCGGCCTGGGCTGACCCCCTCTCCCTGGGGTTAGGCCCGAGTCGCCAGGCCCCGCCCAGCATGCCGCGGAGGGATCTGAAAGGGCTCCTGTCCTGTGCGTGAGGAGACGTGGCCTCACGTGGCTGCAGCCACGCCCAGGTGGCGCCCATCTTCATCTGTGGCTTGTCTGTGGTGGGGGCGGGGCGGTGCAGGGCAGCCATGGAGAATGATCTGTCCCGGGACGTGGTGCTCCTACCATAGCGCCTGGTGCCTCTGTCTGGACCCGAGTCACCCCAAAGGGCAGAGCCTCTATTCAGATGGAGCCCCGAGCCCTGCGATGTCTCAGACCCCGTGCCAGGTGTGTACCGCAGCCCCGTCCACGGAGCCTGACTGACATTTCAGGCCCAGCTCTCTAGCGGTCACGACCTCTGGCCCGAGACTTTCCTCATCTCAGGTTCTGGTGCCTGGAAAGGGACATGGCGAGGTCATCTAGGGTCAAGAGCCAGCCCTGTGGGGCTGATAGGCACTTGTGGGGTCATGCAAGGGGTACAGGGTGTGTGGGGGGGAGTAACCTACTAGTTAGATGAAAATCATGACGGTAATTAGCCCGAAGCCCGCTTGATTACCTAGGGCTGGGTCCCTTGCCTGTCAGTTACTGGGTGGCTAGGGTGGCTGATGGGACCTAGATAATGCAAGGTACATATCAGACGCGATTCGCATTTACTTTGTAAATTTTAAGCCATCTAGCAACCCAAGCGACATTCTGTGCCCCAGGCGGGCCCACAATTAAGTAATAGACAACTAAATCGTCTCCCACCCCAGACCTGCTAAAATCAAGGCACTCAAGGAAAGGGGTGACCCCGCTGCCTCTTGTTCTCAGGTCCCTGTGGCCTGCATGTCAAGACTCAGGCACTGCCCTGCCCTCCCGTCAAGAGAAAGACAAGGGACTGACTGGGTCCAGCTCCCCAGCCCCCCAGGCCCTGGGGACCTGCTGGAAGCTGATGGCCCTAGGGACTCCAGGTCCTCTAAATATGTCCAAGAATTCTAAGAAGACCAAGATGTCAGTCATCCAGAAGTATTACAGCCTGGAGCCTACTGGTGTGTCTCTGGCCTCACCCCAGAGAAGACCTCGGAAGCAGCAGAACCCCTGCATAGGCACTGAGAAAGTGGACCCAAGGTTCCAGGGGGTGACTCTGGAGTTTCAGATACAGCCAGATTCCAGCCTCCAGATTGTTCCCACCTACAGGTAGGGAGGGCCTGGCTGGGTGGTGATAACTGTAAATCTAAGTTAAAACTGAAATAGTCCAGGAACAGTGGAGCAGGCCTGTCATTCCCAGTGATTCGTTAGATTGAGGCAGGAGAATGGCTGGATGCCAGCCTGGGCTACAGAGAGTTCAAGGCCAGCCTGAGCAAGTTAGTGAGATGTCTTAGGAGAAAAAGGAAAACTAGGACTGGGAGCTGGGCAGGGTGGTGCAGATCTGCCATCCGGCACTCAGGAGGCTGTGGCAAGAGGATCTTAGGGTTCTTTGCTTTTATTTGTGTGTGTGTGCTCGTGTGTGCGTGTGCTCGACATGCCAGGGCATCTATGCCGCCTTGTGTCTGCTTGCATGGGTGCTGGGGAATTAAATTTAGGCTGGTAAGCTTTGAAAGCAGCATCCTTTAAACTGCGAACCATCTCCCCAAACTGGATCTCAGTAATTAAGGCCAACCTGGCCTAAAATGATAGATAGATAGATAGATAGATAGATAGATAGATAGATAGATAGATAGATAGATGATAGATGACCTGTAATCCCAGGATTTAGGAGGCTGAAGTAGAAGGCTCTTGAGTTTGAGGCTAGCCAGGGCTAAATAGTGAAACTTAGTCTCATAAGTAAAAAGATAGATATAGTAAAATGGCATTAACCAGCATAGTGTACATACCTGTAATCTCAACACTAGAGAAGCTGAGGCAGGAGGATAGAAAGTTTGAAACCAGCCTAGGTTACAGAGTGAGTTCACGGCTATCATGGCAATTAGGGATTCACTCTCAAAAAGGGAGCTGGGCCGGGCTTGGTGGCACACACCTTTAATCCCAGCTCTCAGGAGGCAGAGGTAGGAGGATCACTGTGAGTTCCAGGCCACCCTGAGACTACATAGTGAATTCCAGGTCAGCCTGTGCTAGAGTGAGACCCTACCTCGAAAAAAAAAGGGGGGGGAGCCCAGTGTGATGGCACACTCCCTCAAAAATATATAATTTATTTTTACTTTTATTTTTTTTCAAGGTAGAGTTTCGCTCTAGCCCAGGCTGACCTGGAATTCACTCTAGTCTCAGGATGACCTAGAGAGTAAGGCTGCATCAAGGCCTATGCTGCTACAAACAACTTAAGACACATGGGCCAACTTTGTGTGTCTGCCTTCATGTAGATACTGAGAAATCAAACCAGGCCAGCAGGCTTTGAAAGCAAGTGCCTTTAACCATTGACCCGTCTCCCCAGCCCAGGGTTTTTGTTTGCTGGTTTTGAGACAGGGTCTCACGTTGCCCAGGCTGGATACAAATTCAGGTAGTTAAAGATAACCTTGAGAGCTGAAGAGATGGCTTAGCGGTTAAGGCATTTGTCTGCAATGCAAAAGGACCTGAGTTCGATTCCCCAGTGCCCATATAAAGCCAGATGCACAAGAGGGCATGAGGGCATATGTGTCTGGAGTTCGTGCTGTGCCCTCTCTCTCTCTCTCTCTCTCTCTCTCTCTCTCAAATAAATAAATTTAAAAAAAAAAGATAACCTTGAACTTTTGATCCTCTTTCCCCTACCTTCTGAATGCCGGATTACAGGAACATGCCCGTGTTTGTGGGACTGGCGATACATGCTGGACAACATCCCTAGCTGGTGTTTTTCTGTTGTTTTGTTTGGTTTTCTTTTTGCGTTTTTCGAGGTAGGGTCTCACAGTGATCCTCCTACCTCTGCCAGGCTGGAGAAGATGGCTCAGCAGTTAAAGACACTTGCATGCAAAAGCATGACGGCCTGGGTTCGATTCCCCAGTTCCCACATAGAGCCAGATGCACAAAGTGGTGCATGCATCTGGAGTTTGATTGCAGTGGCAGAAGCCCTGGCACGCCTATACTCACACTCTCTGTCTGTCTGTCTGTCTCTACTTACAAATATATAAATAAAAGTGCCACCATACCTGGCTTATTTTGGGGTTGATTTTTGTTTGCTTTTTTTTTTTTTTTTGGTTTTTCAAGGTAGGGTCTCGCTCTAGCCCAGGCTGACCTGGAATTCACTTTGTAGTCTCAGGGTGGCCTCGAACTCACAGAGATCCTCCTACCTCTGCCTCCCGAGTGCTGGGATTAAAGGCGTGCGCCACCACGCCCGGCTGATTTTTGTTTGCTTTTTGAGGTAGGGTCTCAGATTAGCCTACATTGACCTGGAACTCACTCTATGCACCCAGGCTGGCCTCAAATTTAGCATTTCTCCTACTTTTGCCTCTCGGGTGCCAGGATTAAAGGCACATGCCACTGTGCCCAGCTATTTAGTGTTTTTTCTTTTAAATATTTTTATTTGGGCTGGAGAGTTGGTTTGGCAGTTAAGGTGCTTACCTGCAAAGCAGAAAGACCTGAGTTTGATTCTCCAGAACCCACGTAAAGCCAGATGCACAAGGTGACTCATGTGTCTAGAGTTCATTTGCAGTGGCTGGAGGCCCTGGCACTTCCATTCTCTCTTTGTCTGTCTGTCTGTCTGTCTGTTTCTCTCTCTCTCTCTCTCTCTCTCTCTCTCTCTCTCTCTCTCTCTCTCTCTCTCTCTCATAAATAACTAAAATATTTAAAAATATTTTTATTACAAGCAGAGAGAGAATAATGGGTATACCGGGGCCTTCAGCCACTGCAAACAAACTTCAGATGCATGCGCCACTTTATGCATCTGGCTTTATGTGGGCACTGGGGAATCAAACTAGGGTCCTTAGGCTTTGCAGGCAAGCGCCTTAACCACTGAGTCATCTCTCCAGCCCTTGTTTTGTTTTTTTGAGGTAGGGTCTCGCTCTAGCCCAGGCTGACCTGCAATTCACTATGTAGTCTCAGGGTGGCCTCAAACTCATGGGATCCTCCTACCTCTGATTCCCCAGTGCTGGATTAAAGAAGTACACCACCACACTTGGCTCCTATTTAGGGATTTTGAGGCAGGTTCTCACTCTATCACAGACTGGCCTAGAACTCACTCTTCTTCCTCCCTTTCTCAGGTGCTAGGACTAGAGGCATTTAACCATCCACCATGTCTGGCTCAAGATATTACTATTGCTACTAGTGAGGACCAAAACCAGGCCTTCCAGACAGCAGGTTTCTCCTGGGGAGGTGTCTGATAGCCTTGATAATAACTCTTGATTTGGAGCCAAGCTTGCTACCATAAACCTGTAATGCCAGCACTTGGGTGGCTGAGGCAGGAGGATGGCAGGTTCAAGGTCTGCCTGGGCTGAAGAGTGAGTTCAAAGCCAGCCTAGACAACTTAGTGGGATCCTGTCTAAAAATAAAAAGTGAAGGGACTTGGGATATAATTTGGTAGATAGAATACTTGTCTAGTATGTATGAAGCCCTGGGTTCCAGCCCAACACCACATAAATCACTGTGGGTGGTACTTGGGAGGTGGAGGCAGGAGGAGCAAGAGTTAAAGCCAGGCATGGTGGCACATGCTTGCGCATGCCTTTAATCCCAGCACTGGGGAGGCAGAGGTAGAATCACTGAGTTCAAGGCCAACCTGGGACTACAGAGTGAGTAACAGGTCAGCCTAGGCTAGAGCGGGACTACCTTGGGGCGAGTGGGTGGGGAAGAGGGAGTGTTCAAGGTCATTCCCAGATACAGGTTGGAGACCAACCTGGGCTACCATGAGACCAATGAAAACAGTCGGGGAAAGGGCTATGAATGTCTGAGACCCTGCATTCCATGCCCAGTATGGCAGGGAAAAGACAAGCCTTCATTTTGAGGGCATCTTGCATTCCCCCCAACACTGCTCCCTGCTCCTTTACTGCAGCCTGCCCAGCAGCAGACAAGGTCAGGATGCCCCCACAAGCCCTGCCAGGGCCCCGGAGCCCAGTCCTGGAAGCAGTGAGACCCTACGTGAGTTCTAAACCTCTTGTGGAAGGTTCATTTTCCCATCTTCCCGCTCTTTCTCCCTCCCCTTTCCTCATCCCACTTCCCCATTTAGACCAGCTCAGAGAGCCGCCTGGCCCCCACTCAGCTGAGTCACCCCACCCCCAGCTTCCTCCCTTGCGAATCTTGCCATCTGTCTCCCTTGCTGGCTCTCCCTCAGTGTTCCATCTAACAACACCCCAGGCTGGCCTGGGTCCACTGAGACCTTCAGAGAGATCCCCCCCCTCTAAAAATTCACTTCCCACAGGCCTCTGGAATTCCAATTCTTTGCTTTTGACCCCATGCCATTTCACCTCTGATTCTCCAGAGCCCCGGCGCTGTGCTTCCTGTAGAACCCAGAGGACCCCGCTCTGGAGAGACGCTGAAGATGGGACCCCCCTCTGCAATGCCTGCGGCATCAGGTCATCAGTTTGCAGGAGCTGGGCTGGGGTTTCCAGTCAGTCTGTGCTCAGCTAGCATGGGGGGTGGGTGGAAGGGTTTTCTTGGGGTTTTTAGGCCACTGCTAGATCTTGAATGGTGGTTTCTTGTACTCCCATCCCAGGTACAAGAAGTATGGTAC
Source organism: Zapus hudsonius (assembly GCA_004024765.1). Lineage (NCBI taxonomy): Eukaryota > Metazoa > Chordata > Mammalia > Rodentia > Dipodidae > Zapus > Zapus hudsonius. The sequence continues at coordinate 2,655 of PVHP010025781.1, read as the reverse complement.
ACGCTGCTCCAGTTGCTGGTTTGTTCCCAGGAAAACTGTCCAACCCAAGAAGTTGTGTGACAGATGTGGGGTGTCCCTGGACACCCACCAAGGCCCAACTCCTCAAGAAATGTAAGCACTTCATCACCCAGCCAAACCAGTTTCTACATCAGTGCCTCAGTTTCTCCAGAGGGAGAATGGGTAGAATTAGGAAATACCCCAGTTGTCTCCTCTTTGGCACCTCCCAGGCAGGGATCCCAATGGGAGAGCCAGACCTCCTCAAACCCCCCCCCCCAGAGTTTCAGATTACCCACCCCTCCTACAGTCAGGCTTGGCTGGCCTCAAATAAAAGAAATATTTGCAGAAGTGATTCTTGTTATTTTAGTTAATACTCTAATGAAGGCTAACTTCCTCAGGCCAGAGAAGGTGACAGCAAGTGTCTTTGGGGTCATGAGGGACACACACATGCATACACATGGAGTCAGACTCACGAATCAAGCATGTTCGGGGATGGGAACACAGCGCGGTGGTGATAGTGCTCAGGCTCTCTGTGGGGACTGGGGAATGCAACCCTGGTTGTCAGACTTTGTAGGCAAGCGCCTTAACCACTGAACTATCTCTTCAACCCCTATTTTTTTCTTTTCTGCTGGGCATGGTGGTGCACACCTTTAATCCCAACACTTGGGAGGCAGAGGTAGGAGAATTGCTGTGAGTTCAAGGCCAGCCTGGGACTACACTGTGAGTTCCACGTCAGTCTGGGCTAGAGTGAGACCCTACCTCGAAAAACCAAAGAGAGAGAAATAGCAGCTGGAGGGATTGCCTAGTGGTGTTTGCCTACAAAGTCTTAACAACCAGCGTTCCATTCCCCAGTACCCACATAGAGCCAGATGCACAAAGTGGTGCGTGCGTCTGAAGTTCGTTTGCAGCTGCTGGAGGTCCTAGCGAGCCCATTCTGTCTGTTTGTATCTCTACTTGCAAATGAATAAAAATAAATTTTAAAAAGAGAAAAAAATTAATTCAGCACAGAGGTAGGAGGAGTGAGTTCAAGGTCAACCTGGGACTATAGAGTGAGATCCAAGTCAGCCTGGGCTAGAGTGAGACCCTATCTCAAAAGAAAAAACTAAAAAAAGAAAAGAAAGAGAAGGGAAGAAAGAAAATAAGCAAGGGCTAGGGATGTAACTCAAGCGGTAGAGCATTTATAGTATATGCAAGACTTTGGGTTCGTCTCCAACTCGGTATAAAGTAAATGAAACAACACATAAGGGCTGAGAGAACACTTTCTGTTGCAAGCAGAGGGCCTGACCCACATAAACGTCTGGGCATTGCCATGTACACCTGTAACTCCAGCCCATGGGGAACAGAGACCAGAGTACCGCTGAGGCCCATGGGAAAGTGGCACTCTGGAACCAGAGTGATAGAGCAAGCCGGACACCTGCAGACCCTTCTGGTCATCACTGACCCACAGCGCCACCTAGGGGAAGGAAGGTTTTCTAGGTCCAGGCACTCAGTCTCCCACTTCACCAGGGGCGGTCAGGGCAGTCCTTGGCCCTGTCCACTGTCCCTCACGGGTTGGACGCTTGGTCTGCAGCTGTGGCACTAACTGGGAGGTTCCGGAATCTCTGAAGATAGGGCTTTGAGGTTATGGTGCTTCAGGGTTCCTCCCTCCCTTCTATATGTGTGATGTGTGTGAATGTGTGTTTAGGTGTGACAGTGCCAGTGCCACACGTGTGTGGAGATCAGCGGGCGATCCTGGAGTTGGGCCTCACTCTCACTTTCTTCCTTGTCCCTCTCTGCCTTTGCCAAGCTAGCTGGCCCATGACCTTCTAGGGGGTTTCCTATCTCCACATCACCAGGCAATCCTCCTACCTCTACCTCCCAAATCCTGTGAGCTAGCTGTCTTTTGGGAGCCTGATCTCTGGTCCCTGCTCCCTCTAGGACTGGGCTCCAGGCCTCTGTGACCATACCCATCGATTTATGCGGGATCTGGGGATTTGAACTCAGGCCGACTCAGGTTCCCTCGGGCCCTAATGCTTTCTCTGGATGTACACTTAACCACTGAGTCATCCATCTCTCTAGCCTGACTTAATTTTTTTTTTTTTGAGTAGGGTCTCACTCTAGCCCAGGGTGAGCTCACTTTGTAGCACCAGATTGACCTTCGATTCACAGTGATCCTTCTACCTACCACAGCCTCCCCCAAGTGCTGGGATTAAGAGTGTGCATCACCATGCCTGGCTCTGGCTTTTTATTTAACCAAGGAAGGGGAGTTAGGGTCTCACTAAAGAGAGCTAGGGTTTCACTAAAGTGGCTTAATTTTTTTGTTTGTTACTTGTTTGTTTTGCTATTCGAGATAGGGTTTCACTTTAGCCCAGGCTAACCTGGAATTCACTCTGTAGTTTCAGAGTGGCCTGGAACACAAGGCAATCCTACCTCTGCCTCCCACTACCCGGGGCTCTAGTGGCTTCATTTTTAATTGACAATTTAATGCCTATGTGCAGTGTATTTTGATCACATTCACCTCCCTCAGTATCCTCTCTTATTCTTGTCCTCCGGCTGAACCTCTTCACAGTTAGTTCCCCTCACACTGTATGTCAGGTACCCTGGAGCTCCCAGCATCTCTGGCCTCTGCCTTCTGCCTGCTGGATTTAGTTGCTACCCACCTACATGACTTCACCTTGG
>PVHP010025780.1:0-25184 GCA_004024765.1 Zapus hudsonius | reverse complement strand
GGGAGGGAGAGAGAGAGGAGCCAAATAGCTCTCACATCTCAATATGCTGAAATAATCAATCCCAAGTTCTGCGCCCAGCACCACACCTTCTTCAGCAAGGCTCCATTTCCAAAAGGCTCTACCCACTGGGACATAAATAGGAAATTTAATCACACACAATTGAGGTTATAGGGAACATTTTGCATTCAAACCACCACAGTATGCTATGTAATTCTAATCTTCAAAACACTGCATTACATCTCATATCACCAATGTTAAAAGCTAGTTTTACAGAGGCCCACAATACAACATAACTTGTTCCCTCAACATCTTTCTTTTAGCTCACAGCACTTCCGGTGTGCATATTACACTACTGCTATCACGGCATTGGTAAACCATACAAAATATTGATAATTGGGCTTTGTACTTTACCCCTTAGCTTGAAGAGTTCTTGTCTCAAATATACAATTGATTAGCTTTCTCATATCCTGGAGGATATGAGATGTTTTCCTTTCTCCATTCTTTATAGATGGATTGCATACTCTCTAGCCTTCTTTAGTTCTCATTTTGAGTTTTACTATGCATCATGATGCTTAGCATCATCTGAAAAACAATTTCATCATTAACCTTGCTTTTTATTTCTTATGGGATAAAAATTCTTAAAGGTTGGACACTAGCATCTTATCTCATGTTAATTTGCAAGGCTAGGAGAAAGTATGCCCCTAATAAATTATTGGGTATTTGAATGAATGAAAATATTATAAATGTGTTGTGAAAAGAAATACTTATAAAATTTTCCTACCTCACTTTTCATTCTTTACCTAAGTAGGTTTTTAGTGTAGAGATGAGATTAATGCTAGTCATTTTTTTCCTATTTTTTCCATATTGGAGAGTCCCTCCGGTGAAGATAATTTTTCTGTTTTTTTTTAGGTCAATCTAATGATGTTGTCTGAAGTTTGATGTTTCACAGAGAGTCACTCTGAATCTACATGTTAAAATAAAATAGTGTTTAAGTTAGAATAAAATGTGAAAATGATGAATAACACTTCAAATGACATAGAGTAAATGTAGGATACCAACCCAGGGCAAGAACAAGGCAGACTCATTTGGCCAAGATGGAGATCATCATATAAATATCATTCATCTTCTATAACAAGGAAAGGCAAACACCAACAAGTACAGTGGGAAAAGCAGGTGGTTTCAGGGACATAAACACATTCAACTGCTTTTTAACTCTCCAACAAGGAAAAGTCACAGATAATTGCTGGAACACCCTCTTTAGCAGGAGGGGAAACTGACACTTAGAGAAGCAAGAACAATACACAGGTGACTAGTGGAGAAGACACAGGTATCTGCTGGGTCAACCCCTCCACACCACTGTACTGTTACACATCACACTGATGAATAAAGGCAGAAGTCACTCACAGTTAATTTTACAAGTCAGAAGTATGTACACACAGGGGGAAAGCAGATTGCATTTAGCAATCAAACAAGAAACAGACTACAACACACTTGGGCCAGGAAGACCGGGCTGAGTACTAGGATATACAGGATCCCTTGCCACAAGGACTAATACAGACAGCCCACGAAGGAGGATATACAACTGATCAGGGATGGGGAGGGGGGGAATTGGGGAATTCGGGATAACAACGCATGGTTTGCCCACTAAATAATGTAACTCATTATGGACAATAAATATATATTTAAAAAAAAAAGAAACAGACTAATAGGAGGTGAATTTTTGCACCCCTCGTCTCTTTTTCCAGACACGTAGCTACCATTCTATCTTCATTTTTTTTGTAAAATGAACCATTTTTTATTCTTATATAGAGTGAAAAGGTGCACTACTTGACTTTCTTTGGTGCATTTCACTTAGTATGTTAATCTTCACTTGCAGCACATTGATACAAGTTGACAGAATTTCATTTTTGACAATGATTAAATGTTATTCTATTCTGTATATGAACCTTTTTTCTTTATCCATTTATCTGTTGGAAAACATTTAAGTTGTTTCCAATTCCAACTGAGATCATCACTTTCATGAGAACATGGGAGTGTGAAATGTCTCTTCCATGTCCTGCCACCCTTTGAGTTTACACTAGGATGCCCGGATCATGTAGCAGGTCTAGTTTTGATTTTCCTGTTGAACTACTGTCCATGCTGTTTTGCATAATGGATGTGCTCACTCATTGTTCCACTGACAATGTTGCAAGGTTTCCTTTTCTTCACATCCTCACCAACCATTGTTACTTTTAGCTATTTTGATAACAGCCCATCTTACTGGAATAAATTCATTTTTTGCTTATATTTCCCTGATGGCTAATAGTAGTGAGCATTTTTCATATAATTATTGCTGTGGGGCTTGGAATTAGATGTCCCCCATGAAGCCATGTGTTTTGAATGCTTGGTTCACAGCTGGTGGCAATTTTGAAGGTGGAACCTTTCTGGAGCGAGTCTGTTGCTAGGGGTGTGCTTTTATGTGTTTTACCCCAGATTCTTCTTGCCAGCAATTAGCTTCTTGCTGCTTTCTGCCCGGCACTGTGGCAAGATGTGACGCTCAGCCTCTGCTCTGTCATCTTTAGCTGCCATGAATTTTTCCCTTGAGTCAGTAAGAGAAATCAACCCTTTCCTACACTCATCTGGTTTTAGACCCGTATTTTTCCCCAGCAACACAAATGTAACTACAATAACCAGTCATTCATGTTTATTCACTTGAGAGGTATCAATAGAACTCATCTGCCTGTCAAAAACATGGATTACTTGTTTTTGTTTCATTAAAATTTGCGGGTTTATGATTTATTATATTTTGGATATTAACTGCTAAAGGAAAAGCAAGCAAACCTTCCCTATCATCGTGTCTACATTCTGTTGTGTCATTTTCTGTGCAGAAGCTCTTTGGTTTGTGGTCTCATTCATCTATATTTTCCTGTTGTTTCCTGTGATATTTAAGGTTTTGTCTAAAAAATTCTTGTCTTGAATCATTTTCCTCATTTTTTTCTTCTTGTAGTTTCAACGTCACAGGGTTTACATTTTTATTTATTTATTTATTTTTTAAATATTTTATTTATTCATTTTCAAGCAGAGAGAGAAAGAGAGAGAGTGAGAGATAGAGAGACAGACGAGCACCAGGACCACCACCTTGTGCATCTGGCTTATGTGGGTCCTGGGGAATTGAACCCAGGGCCTTAGGCACTGGAGGCAAGTGCCTTAACCGCTGAGCCATCTCTCCAGCCCAGGGTTTACATTTTAAATTTTCATTCAATTAGAGTTTTCTAATTGATTACAAAGGGTTCATACCTTTTTCTTCTTGCATGTAAATTCCAGTTTTTTCCAATGGAATTTATATATTAATAATAATAATACCTTTATTGAAATATTTTGGCTATAGGTCTTAAATTTTTCTTCAAATATTTTTATTCTGTTCCATTGATGAATATTTCTAACTTCATGTCATGCCCTACTATTTAATAACTAAAGCTTTGAGAAATTCTTCCAAACTCATTCCACAAGGCATTTATGACTGTGATAGTTAAATTTATTTGTTAACTTGACTTATGTAATTATCCATAGTAATATTGGGTGGCACCTCTCAGTTTGCCTGCAGAAAGGATTGACAAAATCCTTTGGGGATTTTGGAGAAGGGAGGAGGTCCCTTCTCCAGAGTGAGCCCTTCCCCTCAGTGGGTGGGCCTTCCAGAAGGAGACTCTAGATATAAGGAAGCTTGAGGGGAAAGGAAGCTCTTCTTCCTTCCTCCCCTGGATGCTGGTGCTTGTTGTAATTTGCACTTGAATCCTGCTCTCCTACCCTTCCTGGACATCAGAACCCAGTTTCCTTGGCCTCACATCATAGACTGAAGAGCAGCGACTTCCCAGGGAGCCATCAGACTTCTGGGCTGGGTTGGGACTGCTGAGACATCCATCTACGCAGACTGAACAGCCACGTGGTTTATTCACCTGTGAGCCACAAACTGCTATTGTTGGACTGTAAGATACCCCAGTAAATTCCCTTTTATTAAAATCTGTTCTATCAACTCTTTCCTCTAGAGAACCCTGACTAATACAATGACTTACAGAACAAAGCCTGAAATACACATTACAACAAAAATGAAAACTACTATCAACATCTTTCATGAAAATAGATGCAAAGATCCCCAATGAAATTTATATAAACTAATTCCAACAATGTATTAGAAAGATTACACATCAGGATCAAGTGCACTTCATCCCCGGAATGGAAAGATGGTTCAAAACATGCTAATTAATAAGGAAGATGCAATATACCAGCAGAGTAAAAATGCATTTCAGGACAGCTAGCATCTCTTCAAGATGAAAAACTCCTAAAGCAGGAAGGACATTTTCCTTAACAGGAAAAGCGCAAGTACAGTAAATCAATATCTCTACTCAACAGGAATATGTTGAAAGCTTTCTTATTTAAGACTTGGAAAAGACAAAGATGTCCACTTTCACCATTTTTATTCAACAAAATACTAGAACTCCAAGACAGAGAATTTAGACAAGAGAAAGGAAGGGTATTCAAACTGGAAAACAGGAAGTAAAATTGTTTTTTATTTGTAGGTCACATGATCATGTATTTAGAAAACACCAAAGACCCCACCAAAAGAACCCAGAACACTTAGAAATTCTAAGTTGGAAGGTACAAAAATCAATGTATCAAAAACAGTTACCCAACCTATGTGTGGTAGCACCTGTCTTTAATCCCAAAACTTGGGAGACAGATGTAGGACTGCTGTGAGTTTGGAGCCACCCTGAAACTTCATAGTGAATTTCAGGTCAGCCTGGGCTACAGCAAGAGGAGACACTACATTGAAAAACAAAACAAACAAATAAACAAAAAAATCAGTTACCCAAACACTAAATTATCTGAAGTAGAAATAATCAATGCAGCTAAGATAGCTAAAAGAAAAAAGAGCAAAATACATAGATATGGATCTTAAAAAGTTATAAAACTTTATGAAAAGAATTGAAGTGGACATAAAAAGTGGAAAGACATTGTGTCCATAGATTGGACATTAAAATGTTCAAACTACAGAAAGCGATCTATACCAAAATACAAACAATGTTCTTTGCAAAATTAGAAAAGATAAATCCTTCAATTCATATGGAAACACAAAAAACTTGAGGCATTACACTATTACACCTCAAATTATAGAAGTATTTAACATTTCTATTATTATTTTGACCATTTCACATCGTCTAAAGGCTTCTTCTCTTATTTGGATAAACCTGTTTTCCAAAAGGCTTACTGTTAATTAAACGTGTAGATAAACATTTCTATTGCACTTCATGTGTCTCCCAATGCCTCCTTGACCATCAAACACCTGTATGATTTTCTGTCCAGAATAATTGACATATGTCTGATATATATTATAGTTGTGGAAATGTATCCAATTTAGAGAACAATTAAATAATTATAAACATAAGTTTTATCAGTAAGTTCAATAGATGAAAAATTAACTTGTTCATTTTATTATTTTTATATTTCTTGTGAAGGAAAATAATTTCACATTTTCAAAATTGTGTTTAGCACACAGTAGAATTGATGAAATATTTCATTATGTTGCAAGTCTTTTGATTGAAAGAAATAGAATAAAATATTGTAAAAAAACAATTATGCAAATACAAAGACTAAATGATTTTTTACTTTTATTAACCTTTTTATAAATATAACTAATAAAAACAACGTTAATCAAGGTAAAATTCTTCTAAAAATATTTTATTTATTATTTATTAATGAGCAGAGAAAGAGAATGGGCACAGTAGGGCTTCCTGCCACTGTAAATGGAACTCTAGATCCATGAGTCACTTTGTGTTTTAGGTGAGTAAGAAGGAATCAAACTCAGGCCCTGAGGCTTTGCAAGTGAGTGCCTGAAGGCTGAGACATCTCTCTAGCCCTCAAAGCAGAGTTTTTCTCAATATGACAATTTCCTTCAATACTTAGAACATTTTAGGTCTTTGGCATATACTTTATGGTCAGTTTGTATGCTATGATCACATTTTAGGTAGTAAAGAAGAAACGAAGCATGAGGAAAAGCTTAGTTTCTTAGCCATAATGTGCAGATGGAAAAAAATCATTAAGATAATGATGAAGGCAAAAGAGACTCTGGCTGATGTTGGCTTCAACAGTAGCTAGTGCGCCTAAGGAGACACATTCTCCATTTCCACACAGGCGAAGAGGAAGCATGCAGCATTGTTATTAGACAAATATTTACATTCCATGAATTCTAGGAACATATGCTATCAAAGATGGTTATAAAAATCTACTTTTCAACAGATCTTCTCAGAATGAGGCATATATTTTATCTTCCTGGAGACAAGCACAGAATATTTATGCTGAATTATAGCAGGGCTCGTTATTGCTTTTTTCATTATTTCTATTCCTGGTTTTCTACATACCAAATTATTGACCATGGGCAAATTACTTAACCCCTCTGAATCTTTCTCGTGGGTAAAATAGATATTGGTAACATCTTATTTCTCGAGATTTGCTGGAGGTTAATTATATATTTGTATGTGCTAAGAATAATGCTTGGTGAAAGGTTTACTATTACATTTTTGTTACTACTTCTATGTAATCTTCTTACTGTAAATATTCTACATTTCCCAGGATTATAAACCATTAACATTTTACTCAAGTTTCACAGGTTTTCCAGTCCACATCAGTTTTCCCCTAAGTTTAGACTTTTCTTACATCAATGAAAATTGAAAGAGAAAATATTAAAGTATAAAGGGAAGGAAGAGAAGGAGAGGTAAAAGAGAGGTGAGAGAGGAGGGGAGAGAAAAGAGAGATAGGGAGATAGAGAGAGAGAATAATGAGATGCATGTGGGCCCATGTAGTCCAGGTGGGGTAAACCAGGATTGGGTGATAGCTTTTTGTTGTTGTTTTTTCGAGTTAGAGTCTTACTCAATCAAAGGCTGACCTGGAATTCACTGTATTATATATTCTCAGGGTGGCTTTGAACTCCAGACAAAACTACATCTGCCTCCTAATAGCTGGAATTAAAGGTGTGTGCCACCACACAATGGCTTTAAAAAAAATAAAGTTTATTCTCATATAAGCCTGCCCTCTCCCCTGTCCCCAGTCCACTGAGCCTTGCTCCGTGGGTAGCTTCTCATCACAAAAGTAGGGTAAGGGTTTAAGCATGGAGTTTCAGTTGATCAAAATTCAAAAGTACATTCTCTTTTTTCAGCTTGTATATGATTCAGATGACCCACCTGGCTCATGTCAGTACCAATAAACACTAGGCTTGAAATGCTCCAAAACCCTATCCTTGGAGGACATGACATTGAACTGTCAGTTTCAGACTAGCTATGAGGTCACAAGTATCTTTGCCCTGATGTCTTGTATGAGTGTCAGTCTGAGCCATGAGCTGTACCAAAGAACACGCCTTGCATAGTTTGGGATTCAAGTGGCAATAAATATACATTGATAGCTAAGCACAGTCCAAGAGGTGATGCTGCTCAATGAACTTGTATTCAAGCAATTTACTAGAGTGTGCAGTAGACAGGCGCTGCTTGGAAAGTACATCAGAACAGTTGATGAAGATATGTCTGAGGTAACTGTGTAATTTTAAAATAATTATAATTAATGTGAAATATAAAACATAACATTATAAAAATGAAATGTTCATACTTCACTGAACGAAAGAATATAAGCAGTATATTAATGCATTCATAGAAACATTGATTCTCAATGACTCAATAGCACACATCACATAGAAACTTAGAGGAAAACAGGCATTAGGAGAATCTGTCATCCTGTTAGATTTGCATTTGTAAAGACTGACATACAACATATTCATATTTACATATGAATTAAATTTTATTCCAACAGTTTTGGAAGCTAATATTTTGAAGACTTCAAAAATAAATAGCATGTGAAATTCAGACTATTTTTTAAAACTTTTTCTATGTTTATTTATTTATTTATTTTGCAGCTGAGAGTCACAGAGAAAATTGTAACTCACTCTTAATTATAGAGCTGCAAAGCACTGCTGTAATTAGAGCTGTGAAAATTGTCTGGCGACAAATTCTCTTTGTAGTTGTGAAGGAGCGAAAAGTCCTATTGATAGTATTTGATACGAGTTTCAACACAGAACACCAAAGGGATATACTAACTTCTTAATATTTCTCTGACACTTTGAAGCTGACAACTGCTAATTATTATCATTTGAATATGTGGTATCCATTTTTTAAAATAGACAGGCTGTCATTTTTCTTTCAGACATGGAATTTTACATTTAGAAGATGACAATTTCATTCAGGACATGAAGGGATCTGAAGGCAAAAGTCAACTTCCTAGTTTTGATATCACATGAAAAGAACTAGTCTGTACAATAGACATTAAATGATTTGTGTTTATCTAATTTATTTCTCCCTTTTAAACAAAGGGTTTTTTAAAACTCTGGAAAGCAAATGACTTCTTCACGTTCTAAGACTTTCTGATCTGCTAAACAGAATGCATTTCTGTACAAATTCAGAAAGGCTGGAGGTAGGACTCCCTTATTAGAAGCCTGATGAACACTAAAGTCATTAAAGTCCCTTAAAAATGGCTACCATGAGTTTTAATGGCAGGAAAAATTTCAATAAGACAGCTAACATTATTAAAGCTTCACTGTAGCTGGTGCTAAGCACTTAGTAAAATCTAAGTGTTAAAAATAAATTGCATGCGAAGTTCTTTAGACCCTTTCTTATGGGCTTGTTCTGGTGTTATTGGTACTGGGGAGAGAGGCAGTTTCCTGATCCATCATTGTAAAAACTCACTAAATCAGCTCAGCAAAATGTGGGAAATAAGGTGGATGAAATTTGGATATAGAAAGTAAATGTCTGGATTTGATCTTCCTGATTTTATTAACTTCAACACGAGCATGTTTAAATATCTTTTCATCATTTCTTATTAATACATAAAACCACAGAAGAAAATCTTAAAATAAAAGTTTTTAAATGGATTGGCATAATGACAGTGATATTTTCTTTAGTTTTTATTGTTCTTTAATATGTAGTCAGCAGTAAGCATTTTTGAACACGTTTTAAGAAAGATAGGTTGAACTACATATATTTGAATCACAAGTGTGTTGATGATATTTAGAGGCTATGTTGTTTAGTTCCTACTTTGAGTTCTGAATACTCTCCAAGTGCAGGTTCCTGCTGTCTGTGGATCTGCCCTCTACCAAGTGGTGTTAGCATCCATTGGGAACGGGCCAGAATCTCATGATGAGATCCTGTAGCAGTTAAATACTCTGCATACACTGAACTACCAAAAATAGCCTTGCCTTCTTTTTTTCTAAATGTATTTAAGAAACATCCAAAGAACAATAGACATTTATTTCATATTATAAATTAACTTATATTCCATTTGAAAGATTACATACCTACAATTTTTGGTCTTATTATCTGAATCAAAAACTGTACACTGTCAAATCAAAACCATTGTCTTTACATGCAAACAAGCCACCAGAGTGTCACTTTCAAGTTTTCCTCAAAGCATAAGTAAAATACTAATAAAAAAGATATGAAAGTAACAAATATGTATATTTTGCTATTAAAAGTCATTTTTAAGATGTATTTTATAATGTTTACTTATTCTGCATGTATGAGCAAGGGGCAGCCTTGGTCTATGTGTTATTCTTTTGCTTGCTCTGGATCCCGTTTAGTGATATAAACTTTGTCAACTTTCATCAGGAATCTTGCAGTTATAGTGTGTACATTTTTGTATGTATGTTATAATTCGAGAGTTTATTTTTCTAATCTGCATCGTGTGTCACATTTCTGTTCTGAAATATTTCCCAACATAGTTTCCAGCAGTCCATAAGTCTGTGTCTCTTGGCTTAGTTCATGTGTCTCTCACACTGTTGAAGGGCACTTGCAGTGACACCATCAGAGCCAATGCCTTTCTCTCTACAAAACTGTAAGCCATTTTGGCGCAGGCGTGGGGGGATTTCCTACAGGACTGTAATACTCAGCTCTTTTGGGGCTGTGACTCAAGAGCCTTTGTTGTTCATATTTAGTTCAGGCTCATTGTCTGCTCTTTGAGCTACTGTGACAGTGGTATTCCAATACAGGGAGGCATCTAAGGCCTTGCTTCTCTCTCTTGTCTGTGCTGGGAACACTGCGAGCAGCTAGCTCCTTCTCTCGCCTCGATGCTTTCTGCAATGCCCTTTGAAAAGCAGCCAGGAGAAGCCAACATACTGTGACGCGCTGGCATCGTCTCCATCTCTTCTGCTGTGGAGCTGAACACTCAGTAGGGTCTTTGTAAGTCTGCCAATCTGTCATAGGCTACTGTGTCCCCAAATGTTCGCCAAGATGTTAACAGGATTGTTAGCTTCCTGTTGGCTAATTCTGCTTCCTTGTTGTCCAGCATCTGATAGCCAAGCCAAAGCCATGACTGGTTTATTGCTTGTTAGCCCTACACAGTTAGAATGGCATTTATTCTTGAATTTCACATGCCAGGGGGCAATTATCATTTCTTATTTTTTCCCTTTTAAAATTGTTACCAATGAAAGCCAGACAGAATATACATATAATTATTGCTTTTTACAAAAAAGCTTGAAAACGGCATGCAGTGTTTTTTAAGACTGTTGTCTATCATAAATCTTGATACTAAATAGCATACACTTACTACTTTAGAAACGTATCTAAAAACATAACTGAGAAAACTTACATCAAATAAACTGATAGAGTTTTGTGACACTTGTCTTAAATATTTTTGATTGTATAAAATTATCTTTCTCATTCATTTTTAATAAGATAAAGCTAGATGGAAATATTTCTTTATAAAAATGAATTTATAACACAGGTGTATTCATGCATGTGAGCAGGATAATCTACATGACATCTTCAAGCCCAATTAAGTCAATGAAGATGATTTTTGTAAAACTTGCCTGAGTATATGAAACATAGGAAGCCTCAAAAGTAAACGGCAGGATTGGTTTATAGAACTTAATACTTTCTTCAAAAGGTAATTTTGTTCTTCTGCTTTATCATCACAAATAAAATACCCGCAATTATTGGGTAACTTAAGTACATAAATTAAAAGAAATTCAGGTTGTTGTTTCATGCACTGGGGAACTCGGGGCAGGAGGTTCACCACGTCGAGACTTAAGGACAAGGGGTCTCAAAACTGCAAGAGGTGGGCTAGAAAGATGGCTCAGCATTTAAGGCACTTGCCTCCAGTGCCTAAGACCCCGGGTTCAATTCCCCAGGACCCACATAAGCCAGACCCACAAGGTGGCCCTGGTTCTCTCTCTCTCTCTCTCTAGGTCTCTCCTGTTATTGCCTCCAATCAATTTATCGATCACTCCTTTCCAGTCATGATGCCTCTCAGTTTCCATGTTCTTTCAGTGGATTCACTGAGCTGGTTGGTGCTAAGCAGGAGAGGTATTCGGTATCCAAATGGTCCACTTTTTAGTAAAACCATCATAAAACAAAGAAACAGTGTCTCGACATCAAGAGGTGTGCCATTGCTTCACCATGAAATGGGTTTTGTCATAGGTGAGATTCTAAAATGTCTATGCACCATGCTGCAGAACAGTAAGTCCTACTTCATCGTCATCATCATTACAATTAATAACACATAATAGTGGGTTTTATTATGACATTTTCATGCTTACATAGCAATTTAATTTTTTCATATGTACCCCTTCTGCAATACTCACTGGTTCCCTTCATCTCTCTGAATGGTCCTCATACTATTATATATTTATATACATTTATAAATATATAATATAAATATGCACTATATATTAATATATTATTATATTATATATATGGCATTGTATAGACAGATATGTGCATCATATATGATATATATCAACATTTTTGCATAACAATGTTGTTTTCACCCCCTTCCGTTACTCCTGCTTATTTCCTCTCTTTAAGCCCATTGGAACAGAGCACCTTGGAGTCATCAGATACAATATTGGTCCCTTGAGTCCTGTGACTGGTATTTTTTCTGTGTTTCATATATTGAATATAATTGGTGCTTTCTCTACCAACATTTCAACATTCTTTGAAAATGCTCAACAGCTTTCATTTTGAGGCCCCTTTTTCTACCTTTTGTTAGGTTCTTGTTCTTTGTTTTGGGGGGCGGTGGACAGTTTTTATTTTGGCTTACAGTCTCAAAGGGAAGTTTCATGATGGCATAGAAAACATGGAATGAGCCAAAGCTGTACATCACCTCGGACTCATTAGGTGGAAAACAGAAGCAAGAGAGTGACCTGAGGGGCTGGAGAGATGGCTTAGCGGTGAAGGTGTTTGCCTGCAAAGCAGAAAGACCCAAGTTCAATTCCCCAGTGCCCATATAAAGCCAGCTGGTGCACCCTTCCTCTCTCTTTCTCTGTCTCTCTCTTTCTCCCTCTCTCCCTATCTTAAATAAATGAATAAATAAAATATTTTTTTAAAAAAAGAGAGTGAGCTGAACTCTGGCAAGGAGTACCTACCTATAATACTCCTAAACCTTCAGGAAGAGGTTCTTGTTCTTATCGATTGCCATTGTGCTACTCGGTGATCCGAGGTGCTTCAGTGAAATTTCTCTTCTATTTAAATTATCTTGGGCTGGAGAGATGGCTCAGCGGTTAAGGCACTTGCCTCCAGTGCCTAAGGACCCGGGTTCAATTCCCCAGGACCCACATAAGCCAGACCTATAAAGTTGTGGCCCTGGTGCGCTCTTGTGCTCTCTCTCTCTCTCTCTCTCTCTCTCTCTCTCTCTCTGAAAATAAATAAAATATTTTTTAAAAATTATCTTAAATACAATCAATTTGGAAAGTGATGACAAAAAATTATACCAGAATTTTTTTCTCTGGCTACAAAGTGTATGAGATTTGGTAGGACAAAAATCACAGAAGAATCACATTATTATTATATAAGACACAAAATAAAAATAATTTATAGAAGTGAACATTTACAATGTAAGATTATACACTCCACAAAAAGAGAAGTACAAAAAAAGAGAAGTACTTATTTAAAAATGTAAATTTCTAAATAGTAAACAAGTGAAAAGTATAATATTCTAGTATTTTCAGTATCAGAAAAAGTATAATATTCTAGATTTTCAGTATCAGAAAAAAGGAAAATGGAAAGCAGTCTTTAGTTTATTTTTATTTTTAATTTATTAGTTAAATTTCTAGGTTGAAAGAATCCTTGTCTTACTAAAGAAAGGCTAGAAATAAAGGATGAGCCAGTAGACACTAGCAATGATTATATTCAGGAACTTAAAGACAGAGAGACTTACTATGATAAAGAAGAATGCATTCCATCCATATGTCTCTCCCCCTTGTGATGCTAAGAGTAGCGCCAGAATTCACAGCTAATGAGCTGTCTGGATGCATGACTCATGGTACTGTATCTCTTCCGGTGCTGTCCTTTGGCTAAAATGTTGCCATCCAATTCCCAATCTTCAATTTTTCTCATAATATTATAACTCTATTACTGAATTTTTCTTAGACTCAAATAGA
The DNA here is from genome assembly GCA_004024765.1 of Zapus hudsonius. NCBI lineage: Eukaryota > Metazoa > Chordata > Mammalia > Rodentia > Dipodidae > Zapus > Zapus hudsonius. Next base: position 11,737 of record PVHP010025780.1, on the reverse strand, counting down.
AAATTTAGAATGATCCCTATTACATATTGTTCCCAAAGTCATGAGATAACCGAAAAATTAATTTATTCCTTGTCCTTAGTAGTACAATCTAAATTGAACTTTGCATGAAATCTCAGGTTGACTAGTGTCTTTTCTGGTAATTTTCAATTGCTGAAAATAATCTTCTCCAGAAAGTTGAAAGTGTACAGGTAGGCTTGTTTTTCATAATTAAAATGTGTGTTCTAGATAATAGTTAAGAATTTTATTTAGTTATGTTTTCTTTCTCTCACTGGTTACACTTGCATATATGAAGAATGAAGAGTGGAAACAGAGAGGAGAGGGAGGAAGATGCAATGGATTTCTTTTTACTTTAATGTGTTAGGTCCTGTTTAACTTCCATTAATATTGTTACTTTCTCTTCCATATCTAAAATGTCTAATTTTTATAATTAGCTGACAGGCACCATAGGCTTTGCAGATATTTAAAGGAGATATCCATGCCTAGAGACCATCTCTCCTCTCTCCTTCCTTTTGTCTCTTCCTCCATAGATACCTACTTTACACAAAACACCCTTGTTTCACTTCCTGTCAGTGGAAGATAGTCATTTTCTTACCACAATCCTTCATTCTGCTGCTTCAGAACTTTGTGGAATCTTATAGTCTAGGGCTTTTTCTCGGGTTTGTGTGAAGAAGCTCAGAGCAGAGTGGTATACTTTTTAAATTGTGTAAATTTTATGCAATCATCCTCCTGTGTAGAAGCACAAAATAACTTCTGATTCCTCTCTAGCTATGGAAAGGTAAATCTTTCTCTTCCCATCATTTATTGATTTGTGTATTCTTGGAACATAGACTTTCAACATTGTACCCTTTTTATTTTTATTTTTTTACTTTTATTATTCTTTCTTTAAAGCCAGTTTTTTTTTCTTTTTTTAATTTAATTGATGCTTTAATGTCCAAAATTAGAAACATTGTAATATTGTGTTGGTATCCCCATTTCCCTCCTCCCTATCCCCTATCCACTGGGGACCCTCCTCAGTGGGCATACTGGATCAATCATATATAAACATTTGATGTGTATAAAGATGTGTGTCTGTTGAATCTAAATATGTATACACATAGATTACTTCAGGAAACATTAGAATATTTGGTCTAAAAGTATGTGAAAAGGAAGGATAAAGGTCATTTATTTTTATGGATAGTCTCTAAATTTTGATAATTGGAATACTTTAGAGCTAGTATACATTATTATATAAAATGTTTTTTGGTGTAAAACTAAAGAAAATTTAAAAATATCCTAATTTAAGAAACTAACAATTGTTAGTGTTTTTCTTCCACCCAATTAAACAAATAATAATTATTTTGATAATCTGCAATGTTTGTTGTTTTTTCGAATCTTTCTTGCAAGGAGGATTATTTGAGTAATTTGCTTCCTTGACTAAATAACAAAGTGATATTTCCATGAAGTCTTTGTTGGTGTTAATCTGCTCTCACCTTGTCAGATGCTAATGACCCATGTGAACCTCTGCACATCACTGGTAATTGCCACCAGTAGTGTCTAGGTGAGATTAGCTGTCACTATTTTAATTTTACCTCTGATGCTTTAGCATTGTCCCTCATCACCTCAAGCAGGTAGAATGAATAACAGCTCCCACGTGTGACATTCAGTGGTTTGTGAAATCCTGAGGCTGATTTAAGAATGAGGCTATTGTCCCCCACCCCTGATGCTATTATGTAGCTCACAATAACACTGGTTTATCATTTTCATCCCCATATGAGATTTAATCTCACTGCCGCTGTACCATATGGAGAATGCAGTTACACAGATTTCCACTGTAATCTTGTCTTGCAGTGATGAATTTTAAGAGATATGAAATTTATACCCTTATAACCTAGATATATGTTCCAGCTATTACTCAGGCCATCCTTAAGGTTAGTTTAATAATGCAGCAGCTTCTGCCTTCAGTGATGCCTCAAGTGGGACTATTTGAATAACACTGGCAGGTTTCCTTAACAGAAACTATCAGCAAACAGGAAATTGATAATTTCTGTGCCTGACACTTTGATCCATGAAGTGAGCTTGGGATATTTATGAAGAGAAGCTCCAGGGGACAAAGAGCCATGCTCCTCCCTGCAGCATTCTGGTGGGAAGAGATGAAGCAGGGCAGGAAAGAGAAGAACTTAATTGTGAGATTAACTCTAAATGTTTGCAAGGGAATTCATAAAGAGACAAACTTCCATGAAACCAAGTCCCTCAATAACCATATTCTGCTCATCTTCATTCAAATGGTAACTAATTATGTGCCACCCCCCATTTCTATTGATGCATTTGCATGAGCAAGCAGATGCCCAGAAAATTTAATTCACAATGATTTTAGCATGCTTGGCAATGCCTAATAAATCTAAGTAGGACATATTAGGGTGAATATGGCAAGACCCAGTGTTTCTTGTTTTAGAGGTTTTTAAATTAATTCTGCCTTTGATCCTTACAGGTCATAAAACTATGAAAAGAAATCCTTTGGGTCTCTCTCAATCTTGAGAAACTGGTACCTTGTAATTTTTCACTAGTTTTCTTTGATGCCTTTCACGTCTGGTTCACAAAATGTTCCCGTCCAATCTTTCACTTTAAAACAACTAATTTTTTTTCAGATTTTTTATGTAACCACACTGGCATTATCTTTCATAGACAGAAAAAAATGAACAAATCACCAGTGAGAATGCTGAAATTTTAAACATCATTAAAATTATTTTTTTTCTAGTAGAATTTGTATATATTTTAGTTTTATGATTTTCCCATTTTATCTCATACCCTGATCAGTAATTTCATTTTTTTCTGTTTTATTTTTGGCCTGGGAGGAGGAGATATGAAGGCTCTGTGCATCCCATGAAGGAGATCTCCAGCTAAGATATATTCCATCTCCTCATTATTCCTTTTATTTAATGTCATGCTACTATTTTGAAATTTTCACATTACCAACCACTATAGGAATGTAGATATGAAATTTAAGTTACAGCTAAATGTAATTTTTTTAATTTAATTTTTCATGATCCATAATTAGATACACTTAATAAGGGAATAATGTATTGATGTCCCCAATTCCCCTAGTTCCCTCTTCCCTGTCCCCATCAGTTGGATTTCCTCCTCTGTGGGCATCTGGATCTGTCCATGGGGTAGGGAGTTGTGAATAGCCTAGGAGTCAACCCGTTTCCACCCCCCTTTGCATGTTGTTACTGAGGTGGGCAATGTCTCTGGATATTCTTCCCCACCATATATCTTACAATCTCTCCGCTCTCTCTTCCACTCAGTTCCCTGAGTCATGGTGGGTGAATATTATGGCTGCTTTATTGTTGAGGCCTTAGGGGCCTCTGTACTTCTGCTTGAGGTTGTGTTTAAAATTGTTGGTGTCTGGCTGGCTCATCCTGGGTTGACTGATCGGCTGTGGTTATGGGTCTTTTTTACCCCACCACTCTCTGTAGGGCTCCATATGGATCCTCCACCTTAGGTCTGGGGTGGCTCATCTTTTGCCAGGAAGACAGCTATGGGCCTGAAGCTTGTTGGTAGGGTTGGAAGAGCCACTGTTCTCTTGGAGCCTTCTGAAAAATACAAACAGAACCTCCATCAGAGAGTGAGATCAGTATAGGTTAATTGAGATAGACTTTCTAGATGCTATTGTTGGTAGCTTTTTATAAATCACTTGTAAAGTGAATTTTTCTTTGGGGTCCCAAGATTTTGGTTCTTGGTATAAAATCCCAGTTCCAGTCAAGGACTCCCCTTCACTGAGTGGATTTCTTGGCCATATTAACAGCTGTTGATTGCCTACCCCAGGCTTTGGCTCCACCATTGCACAAGTGCTCATTTGATGGTTGGCTGTTCCCCACCAATAGACAGTGTGTTCAGCCTACTCATGGTGTGGCAGACTGTGTTTCATGCCAGTGTTCTCTGTTAACTCCAGCTGCCATTGACCAGTTTTCCCTGGCAGCTTATGCAGTGCCTTCCAGCTCTGCACTAACTACCATCTGGGACCTGGTTACCATTTTGGACCTCGTAGGGTATCTCGGTGCTAATAGATGGCTTTCTGTGGATCTTCAGCAAAAGGATCTCTCCTAAGGCCTGGGGTTGGTAATCAAGAGCTTTGACAGAATCCAGTCTTGTATTGGGGACATCATGGGTCACTATGGTCAACAGCTCAGTGAAGTATAGATTCTGTGGCTGGGACCAGGAGATGCCAGACTGATTGGTTTTTCACAGACTTAGACACTCTCCTCTTCCATTCTCAGCCCCGCTTTCCAGATGGTGCCACTCCATGCTCATTAGGGTACATTATGCACGTGAGGATTTTATAATTTTGAACCAATTTTGGTTCAAATTCATGATTAAGACATTCCTCCCCCTTCCCCCACTTCTTACTCCTCTTTCCCAAACTCTCACTTCTGACTGGTTTGCATAGAGTTTACTGTTATCCTGGTTAAGAAGCACCTTTGAGGGATAATATGCAACGTTCGACACTGTTCTTTTGAGACTTCGCTTAGTAAAATCTGCTTGAAGTCAGACCATTTTTCCTAAATTTCAATATGTAATTTTTTCTTTCAGCTGAGTAAAATTCCACTGTGTAAATATACCACAGTTTTGCTATCCAGTCCTCCATGGATGGGCATTTGGGTTGATTCCAATTCTTGGCTATTATGAATTGAGCTACTATAAATATAGCTATACAAATGTTTCTGCATTGAGTTATGACATCTTATGGATAGATGCTGTTGTGGTCAGCTTTCTCTGTTGCTGCTAAGAAAGAACCCAAACAAAAGCGGCTTGTGGAGGAATGGGTTTATTTGGCTTACGGTCTCGAGGGGAGACTCCATCCTGGCAGGGAAAACGATGGCATGAGCAGAGGGCTGGACATCACCTCTGCCACAGCACTGCAAACAGCGGCAGGAAGGTGTGCCAAATAATGGCAAGGCGAAGCTGGCTTATAACCCCCATGAGCCTGCCCCAACAACACAGCTCTACTGAGGTTCTAATTCCCAAATTGCCATCAGCTGAGTATCGATCTATCAGAACACATTCATTTGTTTGTGGGGGACCCCTGGATCAAACCATGACAGATGCCTACTAGAGTGATAGCTGGGTCCTTTGGTAGCTCTATGTCCATTCTGTCCAGGAGTCTCCACACTGCTTTCCATAGCGGTTGAACAAGTTTGCAATCCCACCAGCCTATGAGGGTTCCTTTTTCCCCGCATCCTCGCCAGCAACGATTGTTGTTGGTTTTCTTTATGATTGCTATTCTGACTGGAGTAAGGTTGTATCTCATTGTGGTTTTCATTTGCATTTCCCAGATGCTTAAGGATGTTGAGCACTTTGTCAGGTGAGAAAAGGCTATTTGTGTTTCCTCCTCTGTGAATTCTCTGTTGAGATCAGTGCCTCTTTTTGTGAGAGGGCTGTTTGAGATTTTATTATGTATTTTTTTTTTTTGAGTTCTCTTTAAGATCTGGAAATTAGGCCTCTGTCTTAGTTGTAACTGGCAAAATTCATCTCCAAGTTTGATGGGGGTCTATTGGCTCTGAGTATGGTATGTTTGTCTGTACAGAAGCTTTTGAGCCTGATCAGGTCCCATTGATTAAGTGATTGTTGCACTTCCTGGGCTGCTGGAGATTTGCTCAGGAGATTTTCCCTACTCCTATCTCATGTAGGGTTCCTCCTATTGTTTCTCCCAGGGTGTTCAGGGTTACAGAATTTATATTAAGATCCCTGATCCATTTGGAGTTGATTTTTGTACATGGTGAAAGGAGTGGGCCTATTTTCATTTGTTTTACACGTGTTTACCCGATTTGACCAGCACCATTTGTTGAAGATGCTATCTTTGGAACAGGGTACATGGTTAGCCCCCTTGTCAAAGACAAAATAACTGAAGTTACTTGCATTTAAAGCTGGGTCTTCAATTCTGTTCCACTGATCTGTCTGTCTGTTTTTATGCCAGTACCATGCTGTTTAGTTACTATGGCTTTGTAGTATGTTTTGAAGTGAGGCATGGTGATACCTCCTGAGGAGGTTTTTTTACTTAGAACAATTTTAGCTATCTGTGCTCTTTTGCCCTTCCAAATAAATGTAGAGATTATTTTTTCTATGTCTGTGAAGAAAGAGGTTGGGATTTTTATCAGCATGGCATTGAATCTGTAAATCGCTTTTGGCAGGATTGTCATTTTTACTAAGATTGATTCTCCCTACCCATGAGCATGCAATATCTTTCCATCTTATCACATCCTCCTCTATTTCCTTCTTGAGTGTTTCAATATTTTCCTTATATAAGTCCTTTACAACCTTGGTTAGTGATATTCCAAGGTATTTGATTTTCTTTGAGGCTATAGAAATTGGGACAGTCTCTCTTATGTCTTTTTCTGTCTGCTTGTCTTCTGCATAAAGAAATGGTACTGATTTTTGTGTGTTAATATTTTGTATCTTGCCACGTTGCTGAAAACATTAGTCACCTTCAAGAGTTAACTGATAATATTCTCTGGGTCTGATATATAAAGGAACATGTCATCTGCAAAGAGAAATAGTTTAATTTCTTCCTTTCCAATTTGTATCCCTTTTATGCCCCTTTCCTGTCTTATTGCTTGGGCTAGAACTTCAAGCATCATGTTAAAGAGCAGTGGTGAGATTAGACACCCCTGTCTTGTTCCTGAATTGAGTGGGAACTCCTTGAGTTGTTCCCCATTGAGAATGATTTGTGCTTTAGGAGTTTTATAAATTGTCTTTATTGTGTTGAGGTACAGGCCATCTATGCCTATTCTTTCCAGAGCTTTGAACATGAAGTGGTATTAAATTTTGTCAAAGGCTTTCTTCACATCTATTGAGATTACCATGTGGTTTTTGTGGTTGAGCCGATTAATGTGGTGGATTACATTTATCAATTTGCGTATGTTGAACCATGCCTGCATCTCTGGGATGAAGCCAACTTGTTCGGGGTGGATAATATTTTTGATGTAACATTGTATTCGATTTGCTAGGACTTTCTTCAGGATTTTTGCATCTAAGTTCATCAAAGACATGGGTCAGTAGTTTTCTTTTCTTATTGTAGCCTTGCCTGGTTTGGGAATTAGAGCAATTCTAGCTTCATAGAAGGAGTTTGGAAGCCTTCCTTCTTTTTCTATGCTTCTATCAAGCTTCAGAAAGAATGGTTTCAGTTCTGTGATGAAGGTTTGGTAGAATTCAGCTGAGAAACCATCTGGTCCTGGGCTTTTCTGTTTGGGGAGGTTTTTGATTATATTTTCAATCTCTGTGGATGTTATAGATTTATTTAGTGATTTTATCTGCTCTGGGTTAAGCTTTGGTAGTTGATAGGTGTCCAAAAACTTACCCATTTCTTCCAGGTTCTCTAATTTTGTGGAGTAGAGGTTTTGGAAGTTTGACCTGATGATACTTCCAATTTCTTAGACATCTGTTGTGATCTCACCCTTGACCTTGTTGATTTGGGATTTCTCAGTTCTTCATTTGATTAGATTGGCCAAGGGTTTGTCAATCTTATTAATTTTTTCAAAGAACCAACTCTTTGATTTATCTATTTTTTAAATCATTTTCTTTATTTCCAATTTATTAATCTCAGCTTTGATTTTAATTATTTCCTTTTGTCTTGAGTTCGTAGGGTTAACTTTTTCCATCTCTTCCAATGACCTTAGGTGGGTGGTTAGCTGGTTGATTTGAGACTTCTTTGTCTTTGATATGAAGGCATTTAGCACAATGAATTTCCCCCTTAGGACTGCCTTCATTGTATCCAACATGTTCTGATAAGATGTGTTATCATCAACTTTTATTACTAAGAAATTCTGAATTTCCTGTTTTATTTCTTAGGTGACCCAATCATTTTTTAGAAGCTAATTGTTCAGGTGCCAGTATTTTGTGTATTTTCTGAATCCTGTTCCATTGTTAATTTCTACATTTAATGTGTTATGGTCTGATATGATGCAAGGGACTACTTCAATCTTCCTAAATATTTTGAGGGATGATTTATGACCCTCAAATCATATATATGATCAATTTTATAAAAGGTTCCATGTGCTGCTGAGAAGAATGTATATTCTGTGACTTTGTGGTAGAACATTCTGTAAATATTTGTCATCCCTAGCTTGTCAATTGTGTTATTGAGCTCCGTTATGTCCCTGCTGATCTTCTGTTTTGTTGATCTGTCTAGAGATAATAGAGGTGTATTAAAGTCTCCTACTATGATGGAAATAGAGTGTATTTCTGTTTTATTTTTGAGTAGCGTTTCCTTTGTGAACTGTGGTGAACCTGAATTTGGTGCGTACATGTCAATGATAGTGATATCTTCTTGTTGAATCATTCCCTTGATGAGTAAGAAGTTACCATCATTATACTTTTTAATTGATTTTGGTGTAAAGTCTATTTTGTCAGAAATTAATGTAGACACACCTGCTTGCTTTTTACTTCCACATGCCTGATAAACTGTTTACCATCCTTTTACCCTAAGAAGATTGCTGTCTTTAGAGGTAAGATGCATTTCCTGAAGGCAGCAGATGGAAGGGTCCATTTTTCTGATCCACTCGGCTAGTCTGTGTCTTTTTATAGGGGAGTTAAGTCCATTTATATTCAGAGATATAACTGTGGAGTTTGCATTAAGCCCTGCCATGTTGAAGGGCTTATGGGGGTTGGTGTCTGTGCTTCTATTATTAGCTCACTGATTGTGCTTGTCATGCATGATCTCTATTACTCTTCTGAGGTAGATTTCTTGTCTCTTCTGTGTGGAATATCTCCTGTAGAATCTTCTGTAATTTTGGCTTTGTGTTCAAATAATCGTACAGCTGGTTTAATTTATGGAACACTTTCAATTCTCCATCTATTATGAGGGATAGCTTTGTTGGGTACAGAAGTCTAGGTTGAAAGCCATACTTCTTTAGGCCCCAAAGAGCATTATTCCAAACCCTTCTGGCTTTCATGGTTTTAATGAGAAGTCTGAGGTAAGTCTGATGGGTTTTCCTTTGTAGTTGATGAATGTCTTTTCTCTTGCAGCTTTGCATATTTTCTCTTTACTTTCTATATTAGGCATATTGATTAAAATTTGTACTGGCGAATTCCTCTTCATGTCCTGTCTGTTTGGAGTCCTCTGGGCCCCTTGAATGTTGAGTGGGCTTTCTCTTGTAAGATAGGGGAAGTTTTCTTGAATAATTCTGTTGAAAATATTTCCTCTGCACCTAGCCTGGGATTCTTCTCCCTCTGGGATCCCCATGATTCTAATATTGGGACTCTTTATAGTATCCCATAGATCCCTCATATTTTGCTCACTTGATTTCTTGAATTTATTGAATCCTATGACATCCTTATTAATTCCTTCTGTCTTGTCCTCAAGGTCGGAGAATCTGTCTTCCAGATTGTCAACTCTGCCACTGATTCATTCAAGGGAGGTTTTTAGCAACTCCATTTCATTTTTGGTTTCTGCTCTAATTTTGTTTATAGTCTCCAATTCTTTGGTGAGCTCTAATTTCCAGTCTATTTTTGTTTTTGCTAAGGATTCCTGAACATCATTTTTAAGTTTTCTTAAGTCCTCATCAAATTTAATTAATTGACTGTCTAGCTCCTCTCATAGTTGGTTCACCTTCAATTCACTTAATGTGTTTTTGAAGTCATTCAAATTTCTCTCCATTAAATTCAGTCTGAAGTCTATGCTTGTGTTGGTGAGTTTCATCTCCTTTATGTCTTGTTTCAGAGTTTCCATATCAGTCATTAACTGCTTCATGTTTGCATTGCAGTTGTGGTCAGGAGTCATATTATTCTCTCTTTGGGATTGTAATTTTATTATCTCCACTTCTTTGTAACTTTCCTGTTCCATAGTGGGACTAGGGGCCCTGGGTTGGGGAGTTCCACTTTAATTTCTATGGTTTTTTTTTTGTTGTTGTTGTTGTTGTTGTTGGTTTCTGCCCACGTCTGGGTAGGGGAGTAGGAATGTTTTTTTGTGTGTGTCTGTGTGTGTGATTTTTTTTTTTTGACTTGTGGTCAAAGTAGATTTGTTGATTGCTCTGTGTGCCTATAGGGTTGGGGTATCATTGTAACCACCGATGCATTAGCTGTTGTGGTTTTGGGAGTGCCTGACCTTCTGGATTGGTATCTGGTATGTAGTATAATATAGAGGTCAGAGTTCTTCTTTGTTTGTGTACTCTGCTTTGTCTTGTTACTGAGACTCGGGGTTTATCTATTTGCTCCTCTTTCCCCTTGGAGTCCCCACTTGTATGGTCCTCTTCTTATCCCCCTAGTAGGTGCTGGCAAGTGCCTGAAAGTGATCAATTGATGTCTAGCTAGGGTTGGACTCAGGCCCCCTGGGGAATGCTGTTTAGCCCACCTCATTCCTGGTGTAATGATCACCAGGTTTGACCTTAAACAGAGATCTTTCCTGTCAGGGTGTCCTGCCCCCAACAGGCTCAGATCTTTACCCGCCTGGATCCCTCTGTATGTGATTGTTTAGTCTTAGAGCCATCATGTAGGTCCCTGTTCCAGATTGGTATGCCACAGTAGAAACATCCCCTGCACCCCAAACTATTGAGCCCAGTGATTTTCCACCAGACTGCAGCAAGCAGATCTGGAATGCTACCTCCCCTACTAGCGGCAGAGACTCAAGGCTCCAGGCTCTCCTTGGCCCAGTACTTGGTGGGCCTGTGCTGATTCCACACTCCAACCCAGCCCCAGCCGCCCAGGCTCAAGAGCCCAGTGAGATCCTTATATTGGTCATGTAATCAGTGTTCTCAAATTCCTTTATTTGTTATAAAGAAAAAAAAAATCAGGTACAATCCTTATATAAGAGAAAATAAAGGATTTGAGATATAAAAAGAAAGAGAGAGAAAGAAAGAGAGAGAGAGAAAAAAAACAGGTGTAAGCCTGGCATAAGAGAAAAATAAACCACTTGAAATATATTATAAAAAAAAAAAAAAAGAAGATGAAGAAGAGAGCCCTGTGATTGTTCACCTGCCTGCAGCAAGCAGGTACGCCACTAGGGGCAGAGCCTCTAGCCTCTAGGCTCACCTTGGCAGAGTTCATGGTGGGCCCCACCTGCTTCCATGCACAGCTCACTCCCCTCTGAGCCCCTCAGATCCTTCCCTCCTCCTTTTATTCTCTGTGCCCCTCCGATATTCTGCCCCCTTCAGCACCACTCCCCAGACTTTATAAGTGTTTTGACTTCTGGGAAGAAGCTGTCCTCTGCTGGCTTTTCCTCCGTTCCTGCGGCACATGCTGCTGGAGCTGTGGACACAGTCCCATGGGTGGCTGGGGTCAGTGGCAGGTGGGCTGGCAGCCATGGCGTGGATGGTGCTGGCAGTTTCCCTGGCAGGTCGCTGTGGTGTCTGGTTTGCATGTGGTGAGCTCTGTGGCTGCTCTGCTGTACAAGTCTCACTCCGCCAGTTTCAGGCACCCAGCTCCACTGGAGCTAAGGTTCTCAGGAATGCTGCCATGGCTGTAAACCAGCCAGCTGGGGCTGTCCCTGCTGATCTCTCTATACTCTCTAGAGTCTTTGGTACTGCTAACTAAAGTTTTTCCTGATAAAAAAGTGAGTTTTACAATCTACTACCTTTTTTTTTAACTCTATTAATTCTAATGATCTTATACCTGTGCCAGTTTGACCCAGAATCCCTAAATGTAATTTTTATGTTTGAGAGCAATACAGTATTTGTTTCTAATTGACAAAGCATTGGTAGGATTCCAATGAGTTTCCCTAATATATCCTTGGTGCTTTAGTGTGTTGTGTGTGTGTGTGTGTGTGTGTGTG